>JAJMYN010000081.1:0-148055 GCA_023087525.1 Lasiodiplodia sp. KE8368
TGGCTGCGCCCGCGGGGGGTGCCGGGGTGGGGGGGGGGTTTGGGAGGGGGAGCGGGGGGTGGGGTGCGGATGATGAGGGTTTGGGTTGGGGGAGAGGGTTTGAGGTGGCGCGGTTGTGGTGGTGGTGGTACGCTGTCCTGTGGGCGGGAGGGGCGGGGGCGGTGGTGGTGTTGGGGGGTCCGGAGGCTGCGGAGCGGGAGATGGAGAGTTCTTTGTAGCGCTCCAGTTCGTTGACCGTCTTGCTTTTTCCGGCGAGGGGGATGTTGTACGGCGCTGCTGGGCCAGAAGAATGGCGGTAGGGTTGAGGACCAGCTGGCTTCTGATGGGTTGGGGCAAGTCTCTGGGCCGTGGCCGGGGCCTCGACCTTCACTTTCTCCGGTGTAGTTTCGCCGGAATCGCGCTTCCCCAAGTGTTGTTTTTCGTAATCTGAAATAGCTTCGCTGACTTTACGCTTGTGGCCATGCATACCGGGAATCCTTTTTGTCTCTGGCTCCAAGGTCCGCGTGGGCGCAGGTTCTGCAGAAGGTCTGACGCGGCTGAGTACACCGCCCGATAGATTCTCAGAGGCGGGCTTCTTGCAGAGACGTTGCCTGGTCTCTTTCAAAATGGCGCACGGGTCTGCGTGGACGTCTGCATGCATGGCCATCTTCTCATACGATGGAGGATCATTATCAATGAGCGGGTTCCAGGATGAATTTTCCTTCTCTTCGCAAGGGTAGCTTTGCCATAGGTTCTTCCCGCCACCGAATCCTCCGCTGAATGTTGCATTCAAGTCCAGTTCCGGCGTCTCGACATCACCTTGGTTAAGCATGGAGCGGATAACTTGCAATTCGAGCTCGACAGTGCCGCGGGACAAGTACACATCGAACTCTCGAACGCCGGACAAAGACCTCATCGATGACATCAGCCTGGAGGGCACACCGGTCAAAGGTGTCGCCAACGGCCTTCGAAGCTTCGGCATGACCACATATGCAGGGGTGCTGAGGGAAAAGCGTGCCTGCAAGAGACCTTCTCTTAAGGCTGCCGGTCCAGCACCTTTCAGCTGAGAAAGAGTACCTTCCGGCAGCCCATCGGCGTCCACGCGGCGGAGATCCATATGGAGGCGCTCAGCCGGGACGACCAGAAACATTTCTTTCTTGGATCTGTGCAGCGTGGATCGAATGCTGAACGGAAGACAGAAGTTGATGAGGAGACGTTGTCCGCCGTGGGTCGAGGACCGTCCGATCCACATGACGAGGTTCCCCCTGTTCGACTGTCCAGTGTCCTGCAGGCATCCCACGTGCTGGTACTGTCCATTCATCGGGTCACGCCATCCCATCAAAACAGGCTCTCTGACGAGCTGGTCAAGCGTCGGTTCTCGGCCGTGAATATGAACATGCGGGGGGGATTCGAACGGCGACATTGAGTAGAGTGTGATTGAATTGGCGTACTGAAAGTAGATTTCCGAATCCAGAGCCGGTTCCAAATAGAAGAGCACAAAACGTAGAGCAGGAACAGGAATAGCGCACGGACTTGTGGAAAGGGCCGGTCCGCGCCTGAGTGACACGTAGGAGAGCCGAATAAGGGGTACAACTGAATATGAGTACAGGTCCGCCGAGGAGTCAATACAGGACTCTGATGTCCCTGAGAAACGTAACAGGGCGGTGAAAACGGATGCGGCAAGATCAACGCTGAACTGTGATGGTGAAGAAGAGAGATGCGGTGCTGTCGTGTGTGGACAACACACGATGTTGGAGGGGGGAAGCTTCGCTTGTCCGCTCGGCCCACCTGCCCCGGGCGTCGGCCTTATCCAGCCTAGCCTCTCGCTTGCACTGACATCACTTGCGATAACCCTTATCGAGGGGAATGCGGGGAATACCCCTCGCGAGTATCAGCCGATCCCCTGCTGGAGTTCTGAGACGACGCACCACTTTTCAACCATCTGCCGAGTGAAGGATTCTGCGAGCGCCGAGGGGAGCCTTGTCTTATGCGAAACGGTATTATTGGTAAAAGAGACGGAGACACCCCATCTCGTATTCCTTTCGGTACCAACGGTGGGCCCAGGGAGCGAATATCGGAGCGGAGCGAATATGCGGAGGCTTCATCAAGATGGCCCGGTAAAATTTTCGTGCTGTATAGTTCGAGCGTCTGACATGCCGGCTTAATTTTTCATCTCCACCATCGAAATTTTGCTGTGGGCCTAAAGCTAAATGGAAAGAGATTAGACACGTAAGCTACTTGGCATGACTTGCAAACTTACTATGCGAGCATTAGCTTGAGCGAGCTGGAGGTTGATGGGAAAATCAGTGGTTTTTTGTACAGTAGCACCAATCCGGCTTTCCAAAGAAGTCCAGGCCAGCAAAAAGGCTACAGGTGCGAAGTACGAACAGTTTCTCGTGAATCGCGGGCCGGGGGGGATTTTTGTACTGTGCGAAGTTACGTCAACTATGTACGATTAAGGTCGGGACATTTCCGCGGAGCCGACTATATTTAGCACCGAGGAACAATGATTGTCTGCATCCTCTACACAGTACTCATTTCGCAACCCCACTCCAATATCAACGCAGGGGGAAATCCGCCGGCCTCACGTTACGCTAAGCATGGGGCTGCATAGATAAAGCGATCTTATCAGATGATCCAAACGGCCCCTCCCTCTCATCTGGAATCCGCCAAGCCAGGGGTGGCAAGCTATAGGTGCTTGGCGGCGTGGGGCAGGTGGGGAATCTTATCAGATAGGTAAGTCGACGCCTTAGTTCCCTGCTACCTTCCTCTCTAACGAAATCGCAGGTGACGCAGGTCCGATTGCGGAGTCCTCGGACAACTCGGGTTCAGAATCTTGTTTAGCGAGAGCTGTACTTCCCTGATACTCTGCAGTAGAAATAGCCTTGTCTTCTGCCTAAATGGACGTTAGACAGCAATTCAATCCTTTTTGTGTCCTTTCAATTCCAAAATGACAGACGCACAGCCGACGCTCAATGGCCTCGCGGCCAAGATTACTGAGCTCTCTGAGACCTTGACCAAATACCTCAAGGAGAACAATGTCCCGGCACCCACCTTTGCGGCGGATAGCCCTACCAGCTATTCGAATCTGTCACCGGAAATCTTCATGATTCGCCAGGCGCTGTTGGACAACCTGAACGACATGTGGTACCTTACGCAGGGTCCAAGCGAGAGCATCTTCAACTACGTGCATTGCGTAAGTCCTCCCATGCACAAAAGCCACCTACCGTGCTAATTTCCAAGCAAAGTGCATGCCCGACGCTGCCTGCCTCAACGTCCTGAACTATTTCAACTTCTGGTCCGCTGTGCCCCTGGAGGGCTCCGCATCCTACGCCGAGATTGCGCAGCACGTGTCCCTGCCTGAGGACGTGGTCAAGCGTGTGATCCAGCACGGCGCAACCCTGCGGATCTTCGCCGAGACGGAGCCCGGCAAGAAGACGACTCGCGTGCAGCACACGTCGCGCTCGGCGGCGCTGGCTCGCAGCTCTGGACTGCGAGCCCTCACCTCGACCATTCTCGATGACGCCGGCGCCCCGATGATGGTTCTGAACGAGGCGCTGGAGCGTTACAACCGCGGCAAGCCCGAGCTGACGCAGGATATGAGCCAGACGGCCTTCGCGCTCTTCCACAGCGGTGGCATCTACGGGCAGCACGCCAACTCGTGGGATCTCCTCGAGAAGGACGGCGAGGGTGAGAAGAAGGGATGGCGGTCGAGGAACTTCGTTGAGTTTATGCGCTACGTCAAAGAAATCTTCCACCTTGAAGGGGTGGTGCTGGATGCTCATGACTGGAAGTCTGTTGGCAAAGCCAAAGTCGTCGATGTGAGTATTTTGAAATGATCTTCAGGCCTCTTTTTAGTCCTGCTAACATCAATCAACAGGTTGGCGGCTCAGCAGGCCACGATGCAGTCGTGTTGGCGCGCGAATTCCCGGAGCTTACCATCACGGTGCAAGACTTGTCAAAGGTCAAGTCCGAGTTCGACGCGAGTGTGCCAGCCGAGTTCAAGGACCGCGTGACTTTCATGGAGCACAATTTCTTCGAGCCGCAGCCAGTCGAGGCCGACGTCTACATGTTCAAGATGATCCTGCACGACTGGCCCGACCAGGAAGCCGCCAAGATCCTGCGTGCCCTGGTGCCATCGCTGAAGCCTGGCGCCCGCGTGCTGCTCTTCGAGTACATCGGCAGCCATGACGAGTCTGGCGATGGCCCAGCTCTGCCGCGGTCCATCCAGCAGATGGGAACGGCAACGGATCTGAGGTTGATGGCGCTGTTCAACGCAAAGGAGCGCCCGGTAGATGCTTGGAAGAACATCTTCAAGCTTGCCGATGAGCGCTTCGAAGTCTCAAACGTGAAGGCAAACCCGCAGCAGAACTTCTTCGCAGTGATTGAGGCGGTCTGGCGTGGTTGATCCGTTGAAGTATCAATAGGCCATTGAATTCGACATTTCATTTTGCCATGTTAATGGCATCTTATCCGTCAGTTTCGTTACTATTAAAAAAAAAAACCTGTTCAAATGTAGAAATAGTGGATTGAAGTTTACATCATAAACTGGGTTGACCGGAAGTGCGGAAAATGAACTGCCGCTTTTCCGAAGGGCGGGGCGACCCAAGGTATGGCGCCTCACGGGAAGAAGGCATGAGCCAATGGCAGTCCTCCAATGTCGATCACTAGTCTAGCTCGAGATTTTCCGTTTTGCGGGGAAATATGACACCTGTGTGGTAGGATCTCTCATCTCACTCCAACAACCGTTCAACCTAACATTTGCCCTTACGTAAAGAGGTATCTTCAAGCTCTATGCCGGACAAAGACTCTCCAGGACCGCGTAGTCGCCACAGCAGCCGTGCCAGTTTCGCGTGCGATCGATGCAAGAAGGACAAGCGAAGGTGTGACATCTCACAAGTGCAATCTCGTGGATCAAGACAGTCATGCACAGCATGCCGTCACCGGAACGAGGAGTGCAGGGTGCAGTATGGAGAAGATAAGCGGAGTCGGCGGAAGCAGATGAGTAACAAAGAGCTGCAGAGCCGTATTGCGGTCTTGGAGAGGTTGGTTGAGGAGTCCTCCAACGGCAACGCAGGGTCAATACGAGAAGACGATGAACCATTACCAATGGCGGACGCAGAGAGCCATCAGGGTGGACAGTTCCCAAGTCCAGTCACCTCCGAGAGCCCCTTCTCTCAAGCCACAGGTGCTTCGAATCCCAAAATAGCAGCAAAGACCCATCGGCCTCGAATCCATTGTCAGAATGCATTGGAAAACTTCCCCACTGTCCTGAACGAAGTTACGGCACCCACAGGTGGCCTACTGGGGCGGGACAGCGGGACCGACCAGTACTTTGGGTCCACCAGCCTATTCCCCTATTCCGAACGTCAATCCAGCCTTCAGATCCATGGGGGTGATGCGGATGCTACCAGCGGAGAGGAGGAAATCAACCAAAGGGCCAGAGTTGCCGCGGAGGCCTCACCTGAGCCAGAACCCATTGTCTCTCACCTGCTCGACTTATTCTGGACGTGGCAACATTCCCATCTACTTGTCGTTGACCAGGCGATCTTTCTGCGTCATCGTCGTATGTGGGAAGAAGATGCCGCCCGCGCTGATCGTAACTTTTACACACCTTGCCTTCTTTATTCCATTCTGGCCCTTGCATCAATGATAAGCTTGGACAAAGGCGTTCAGAGATACTCTGCACCTCCAGGCGGCATTTCAGGCGAACGCTTCTGTCAAAAGGCAAGACAGCTATTTGAGTTGGAGCTGGAGCGCCCAACGATCACCACAGTACAAACCGCGTTGATATTGGGGTCGAGATACGGTGCCATGGTTGACAACTCACTGGGCTGGACGTTTAGCGGTGAGTGACATTCTCCGAACTGCAGCGTGAAGTAGCTGACGTTAGTGGCGAAAGGCCTCGCTTTTAGACTAGCTGTCAAGATTGGACTTCATCTGGATTGCTCTCGAGCTTTATCTTCCGATCAAATGACTGTAGAGATGGCTGACAATAGGCGTGTTGCATTCTGGGGCTGCTACATTGAAGACAAGTGAGTATAAACCAGCTATTGTAACCATCTGTTTCGAGCAATGAGCAAGTCCTGAAACGTTTCACAGATCTTGGAGCGCATACTGTAGCCGGCCGATGGTGTTCATGGATTGGGATATTACCGTTGGAGTTCCGCAGAAGCCAAGCCAGGACAATACCTCCACACCCAGCGCTGGATTTCAGCCACCATTACTTGCACGGAAAATAGTTGCTCTATCAATAATTTGCTCTAGGGCACTCCTGGGCCTATACGCTCGGCGGCGCGAAAGTAGTGAAGATGACCTTCGAAAGGTCGTTTCTCAAGTCCACACAGAGCTCTGGCAATGGCATCAAACACTTCCGAGCGACCTTCTTTGGGCTAGGGGGAATGACAATGCACCCATCTCCCCCCACGTTCTGACCTTGCAGTAAGTCTCTTTGGTGATCCCCGAGACTTCAAACTAATAAAGTCGGTAGCATGAAATTTTACTTCACCCTCATTCTTGTCCACCGTCCGTTCCTGCAATTTTCTAAAGTCATTCAAAGCTTGTCACAGCAATCTGGCGCGCCACTGAGCTCCACAAAGACCTGCATGATTGCTGCAACCAACATTGCAAAGCTTGCGCATGACTATCGGCAGTACTACAGCATCAGGCAGGTGCCAGTGCAAACCGTCCATTGGACATTCATTGCTGCCACCATTCACTCCGTCAACTTTACATTGACCAAGGATGAGAGTCACAGCCTACTTCTCGATGAATGTGTCTCTGCTCTTACCGAGATGGGGCATTCGTATCCAGTTGCCCACAAAGCGGTATCTGTATTGCAAGGCATCATCGAGAAATGGATCCCAGCACATGAAAGTGAGGATGACGCAAACGCCACCATACCTTCTCAAGGTAGACATGGAATGAGCTGCAGTCCCGCTGAAGCAGCAATCGAGGTTCCCCAGCTGCTGGACATGGAGGGACTGTTCGATTCCCAAGTCAAGCACAGCGAAAATAGCGTCAACAACACCACAACGTTTCCCTCGGGCGTCAGCAGTAGCATTTTCGACGAGATTATGACGGGTGACATTGGAGATCTCCCAGCGGCCGCAATTGGCGGGGATGGAACCGGATCGCTCAACGAGGACACGGCTCTTTTTGATGCAATATACGGGAGCACATTTGCATTAACCTGGGACGATTCTCTGCTGGGTGACCTATCACAGTCCGCTCCTGCAACTCGTTCTGCATAGATGCTTGGATGCTGCGATTCGGTTACTTTATGTACCATCCTACCCATGCGAAGAAATTCGCCTTTTAAATAATTTCCTTTTCACAACGTACCAGTTGGTTTTGCACATCTCTTTACACTTCGAGAATTGATCGCTACAATCATTACATATACGCCACAGACCGCCACTAAAGGGCGCGTCCACACTTCAGTAAGCGTGGGGCTATTCCAAGATCAGTCACGTTCCCCGACCGAGGTGGCCCTACCCAAGACTTCCGAAGCAAGAGGGCTGAGTGAAATACTTATTCCTGTATGCAAACTTCCGTCGTTGGCCGTACGGCCCAGGTATTGACTGTGAAAGAAAGCTCTTTCTCGTCTTTAGCTCTGCAAGGATCCACATATACCCGCATTCCTACACCCTCATTCTCAACGTTATACACCCGAAGAAGAACATAGATCTCTGATTTGTCGGAAAAGCTTCTCAGAGCCATTCGGTCCATCTTTGTATGTGCCGGATGGCGTGTTAGTATTAGAACTAGTAGCACCCAAATCAAAGTGAAATTCTGTATGGCTTACCCGTTTGTATTGTGACCCACTCATAAAGAATGGTTCATTGTGTTGTCCCGTCGTTGTCTTCACTTCAAGATAATATGTCGGGCTTGAAGAAACTACTGTGACGGATGGGAGGTAGCCTTTGTTGACCAGAATCTTTGTGAGCGACCCTTCCGTGTCCACGTAGACGATATCGGAAGTTTCGGAGCCGTTCCATGGCTCAAGGTTGCGGTACTTGTCACAAACGCGGACTTCCTTGCGAATTGTGCTTTTCCAGTTACATGTATCGAAACCCGGGAGACCCAAGCTTTCCAGCAGTTCGAAGGCCTAAATACCCGTAAAGTGAGTCTCAAGAAGGACAGCCCGGGGTGAATTGGATAGCCTTGTACATAATACTTACATAGAGTTCTCCGGCGGCACCAACCCTCCTGTCACGGTTCAAGGATCGAGTTCCGAAGATTGTAGTTGACGTAGATCGAGGCGTAATGATGGCTTTGGGTACTTCGTTTCGATGAGGAAACTGAGCGGTGCTGGCAGAGTTGATCAGACGATCGAGAAGCTCCGCATATTCCTTGGACTCGTGAGATACTGTTGTTGGGTACTTGAGGAACGGCCCGACACTAGAATAATAATCGTATAGCCGTAGTTCTTCAAAAGACAAGTCTTGGTATGTTTGTTTCGATGTGATCGACTGAAAGTGAGTCGACTGTCTTGTGAAGTTATCGTCCTCTACGTGCGGTTGGAACGGTGTCTTCCTAGTCCCAGAGTTCTCATAGTCAGAGGAAGCCTGAAGAAAGCTGTCCAGCCAGTGAGATGACATAGACTCTTCAACGCTGCTTACTGGGCGTGATAAGCTGGTAGAGCTGCGTCTAGAATCAGAAGCGGTTGAAGCACTGCTGTTGTCGAAGCCCTCCTCATTTAGGTCTTCAAAAACTGAATCTGAACGGCCAATGCGTTCTGAACGGGTTGAAACACCAAGGCTAGATTGGGCAAGGATAGACGATAGCTCGAGCGAATTCGGTGAAGAATCCCTGTTCCCATGTTGTTTCTGGTCCCGGTAGTGTTCTGCACGTGCAGCTCTCTCATTCTCAACCAACAGAGAGACTTCATCCTCGTTCGTCGGAGATTCCAAATACTTTCGGCCTTCTGAAAGCTGCACACCATGATCCAGTCCGGTCCTGATATCTTGAGATGTAACAGGAGTGTCCAGCTCAATGATGCCAGCATCCTCCAGAATGGCATCGACGATGTCAAGACTGCTGCTCCCCAGAACTTGAACAAGTACTGCCACAGCGGATGGATTGGAAATGGATAAGAAATGGAGAACACGTTTCGGAAGTTGTTGAAGATAGCAGAGTTCTCGATTACGTTTATCGGACGGAACATAGAGCTTCAGTCGGCCGTCGCTTTCTTCGATGTGGAAATTGGCTCGGCTGCGCTCAACGGTAAATGTTTGGAGGCTCTGAGTAAGGCTGATTGACTTGGAAATCCTTTCACTGACGTACACGGTAGCACGTTTGAAAAGGTCAAATACGGTCTGGTCACCTTCTCGGATCTTGGTGCTGTTGAAATGTGTGGAAATCCTATTTTAATCAGTTAAAGTGGCTTGGCAAAGGTGCTGGGACCGAATACTCGAACTGACCGGTAAAGTGCATGTGCCTTTTCTCTTAACGTGTGAGTCAAGTTGTGATCCGCAAAACCCCCTTGTACCATCGTTTTCTCTTCAACAGCCGCTGACATGAGCCTCCGATCCAAGCCTAAGGCTAGCAGAAATGGTCTGCAAGTATGGATTTCATTGAAAGAAAAGTCCAGCGTGATGAGAAGATCTTTGAAGGCTTCGTCATATTCCTTACGATCAACGATGGCAAAGTCCACCTTCGCGTTTGTCAACTTGACATCCCCGCTGGGAAGCCTTACGGGAAAGATGTTTGCGGAGCGTAAGCTCTTCAAGTCGTTTGCTGAAGGGTCCATGATGCTGATCAAACCAATGCTCTCCTTGATTCGAGGTATGGAAGGAGGCTTCTCTTTGGCAAGCTGCTTCAGACCTTCAATATACATCTGAAGGTCAGGCTTCTGGACTTGTAGCATTTGGCAGAAGAACTCTCGCAGCGACGCATATGGCGTGCTGATCGGGGTTTTGTCAGGGATCCGAGTCTTGTTGTCGGCCCAAATGCAAGACGACGGCGGAAACCATGCGTTTCGAGAAGGGACAAAGATCAGGCTATCTTCCTCAAATCTCGATCTAGATCGTAATTATTACACATCCTAGTAAGTCCACGCTTATACACTTACCGCAGAACTTCATGGTTACTGTCCTTCTCGAAGTCGCGCCAGAGGGAACGATATATTTGCGAAGCCTTGGAAAGGTCCATTTCCGAATACTCCCGCATTGCGGACAACTCGCCGAGCGAGTCATTCCAGTTGGCATCCTGAAGGTCGAGGATGGTTTTGAGTAGATGTCTTAGATCTTGGTATTCGGTAACGACGCTGAGGCGTAACCTCACTTCCAACCAATCCGGGCCATCCCAGACACAGCCTTCAAAAGGGTACCAGCCGGCCTGATCCATCTGCGACGACGGGTGATAGACTCTATCGCCCTTCTTGAAAAAGCTCCTGAGTCAAGATTCAAGTCAAAATGGTTTCTCGAAACTGAAAAGTGGTCACTTACCGGACTTTGCTGCAATTTTCCTCTGTGATGCATTTCCTCATCATGCCGTTGTAGATCTTAAAGATGGCTTCTTCAGTTTCGGGGCTGTAGTCCTCTTCATCTCCGCTGACGCTCTTAATCGAGTCCAGTAATTTCATGTAGAAGTCTACATCGTCCACGAATCGAACGCCAAATCGGCTCAAAAACTCCCATGATTCCCCGTCCTCGTCTCGGAGGGTTGACGGTGCACGTACGAAAAAGCAAGCCTTCGATACTCCACAGCTCTCGGCTATCTTTATCAAATGCGGAAGAGGCATGTAGGAGCCCTCAAGTTGGACCATTGCATCACCCTGACTAGGTACTTTGCTCGTCTTTATCCGCTTGTCCGCCGAGGTGGTTATCGTGCTGGCGTAATGGGGCCAGTGCTCGTGAAGCAACCCAAGAAGGATATCTGAGCGGTGATCGAGCACAAAGTCTAGTTCTCCTGATGACCAGCCCCAATCTCCAAAGAGTCGAGGGAATTGTTTCACACCCCCAAATTCTTCCAGCCAAACTGAGAGAGATATGCCATGGCTTCGAGTGGAGTTGGGTACAGCCTCTAGGTAAAGAGGATGAATGAATTTGGCAGGATGACGGCTCAGAGCGGAATCCTGTGGATGGAACACACTTTTTGCATCGTACGCATTGTGAGAACTAGGGAAGTAAGCGCGCCGAAGGCGAAGGTTAACTACGCCCACTTCCTCAGCCACTAAGTAGAAATCCCTGTCCAGGCGACTGTCAGCGGGGAGATTGAAAAAAAGAAATCGGAGATGAGGTATCGTTTGATTGATACTGATTTCATTGGCTGAAGTATGTTTTGAGTGGATTGCCGAAATCACGCTCTTGGGGTCACAATAGGCGACACCCAGACGCGCGAAAAGTTTCTTCCGGGCATCGTTCTTGATTGTATCAGGATCCACGAGCCGATATCCCAGATCTGTCGGGATCTCGCTGAGTCCTGAGACGGGAAAGTAGATTGGCGAGAAGAAGCTGATACTGGCGGCAGACACCCAAGATCCATCAGCCAGTGGAACGAGATGAAGGGTTTTCACATGAGAATTCCGTTCCAGATGTTTCAAAAAGAGGTCTGCAACCCTCGAGTGCCAGTCATCCTCCGATGCGGTTGTTTTCATCTTAGAGTTGGGCTTTTTGAGATCATCCTCAACTCTGTCGAGAACATCGCGGAAGCATATTTTGCAGGTACCGAGCCCTTTCAGAAGCTGAAAATCGCTGAATGTATATCGAGGACCAAGGTAAATTTCTTCCGAAAGGTCTGTGAAAAGTGGTTCCCCGTACTGATCTCGTGCATCTGCGGTGACAAAACGTAGTTGATCAGGCCGGCATAGACGCCCACTCCACGACCTTAGCACAGGTGTGCGTTTAAGAAGATCCTCGATTTCCACTTGGAGCTGCTTCCAAAACTCATCAGAGACGGATTCATCTGGAAGATACCTCATCCATTGATACTGTAATGTATCATGCTCGCAAAATCCCAGGACTGCGTCCCGGAACGTCTCGGCAACACCACGCAGCAGGGCCTGGTTCCTACGAGAGTGGAACACGTCTTCTCGACTGGCCTGGGTTATGAAGTCTGACTGAATCAAGAACTTGGTTGATCATCAGTCTACTGACATGGACGGATCGTGTTCGAATTCCTTACATTGAAGCCGACTGGCCGAAGCGGCAGGTATGCATAGACATGCTGTTTCTGCAGAACCGCTGCATCGTTTGTCTCATTCACGGGGAATGCCAATACAACATCTGCTTGGTTCGTGTGCTCTCTTGCGGCGTCATAGGGCAGGTCCCTGATGGTACGCCTGGCAACACGAAAGTTTCTCTTCTCAACGATCCATTGTCCACTGTTTGACCTCGAATGTTTCTCGGCTGTCTCCACGCCTGGGGTTTGGTCTCGATGACACGAATACTTGATTTGGGTGGCATCCCCGGTTGCAGGATAAATGTTGACCTGGATTGAGCGAAGCTTCCTCAAGAAAAGAAGCAGAGTGTCAGGGATGTTGCTCAATTCTTTAGCCCGTTCGCAGAAGTCCAGACTTTTCAACAATCCCAACGTCATCCGCGTACCAATGAACTCGGGAAGGTCCTCGTAGGTTTCAATCAAGGGAGTGACCATGCCAAGGCCATCGTCGTCTGAGCCGGGGGTGTTGTTGAATGAAAACGAAAAAGGGCCTGATTGGACATGCACTCGCTGTGCAATCTTGAACACTGACTTGAAACCAATCCCTTTTTCGCCAATGTACCCCTGTGTAACTGTTTTGGTGCTCTCTCCGATGCTGCATATGGCTTTAACGTTTTCGGTGGTGAAACCATCCTCATTGGAGTCGATTACGAGCCGGTCGGGGTAGAGGCTAAAGGAAAGGAATGGTTCGTGGGAGTCTGCTCGGGCTCGCGTGTATTGATTATCATCGGCATTCTGAATGAGTTCGTACAGGAACCGGGTATCCTTGGAGTAGAGATTTGTTGCGAGCCTGATCGTTTATGTTAGCGCATCGCGAGTGGAGATCGATCACCACTTCCCCACGTTTTCGTAGCAGAGCCGAGTTTTCGTCGGACACTTCGCAATGCTTCCCAGGCAGCCGGATAGTGTTTCTTCATCCCAGCTTCATCTTCTGGGGAGACGCCGCCATTGTCGTTCCTGATTTTCGCTACCAATGCCTGTGCGTCCTCTCGTGTGAGGATAGGTTCTGACATTGGAGTAATTGGCCGAAATTCCGGCGAAAAGAAATCGTAGGCTGCAATACGGGAAGACGTCTTGCCACGGGAAGAGGATTTTGGAACGTCTTATCTGCCTTGACTCTGCGGCACAGCAGGCGGCAAAGCCGTGACGCTATTGGTTGCTGTCATGGATCAACGCCCCGCTCGGCGTACGGAAGGCCGTATTCTTCCCAATGAGTGAGCTTTAACGGGGCCAGTGTGATTCAGGTGCATGGTGCATTAGAATGATTCGACAGGGTTGCCTCTTTTTGTAATCCCATCATTCGCCATGAGGTGTTGCTTGCCGCTGAAGGTCTTGCACGTGACCCACGGGTGCGCAATTCGTCCGAGTGCAAATGCGGCGCAGCACTTCTCCCACAATCCCTGTCAACGCCTGATTCTCGCGAAAGTTCTGTAGCACTACGGTGGGGGCTGGAAGATCTCGGGATTCTGCGCCATGTCAAGCAACGTTCTCAGGCGGCCGGAATTCACGGGGAGGGTTACCCGAAGCTCTCGGCATATACCTACATACGATCTTGACCTACTCAACTAAAGTCTTTCGGTATATACCTACATAAGATCATGATTTACTCGACGGAAATTCCGCCTCCCGAACCCGATCGGCTATCGGATGCAGAGTTGAACGGATCGACGAATACGTTTAACAAATAACGTATAAACGGTTTCTCGGCGAGAATTTGGTTGAATAGGAAGACTATATATACCTTTTCTTCCCATCTCTTATTCTCGTTGAGAGACACCATAAACCCTGTTCTCGCTCTGGAGAAAGCGCTCCTTACTACCAACCTTTTGAATCTTTTTCGAGCTGCCTATTAGCCATGACAAACCCAATACCAAAAAGTCTTCCACTTGGAGACACGTCTCAACTCCCAAACATTATCGGAACGGCCCTCCTTCTCATTGCAGTGTATGCCGGCTACTCCTTTCTCTCATCAACAAAGGCATATCCGAACATTCCCCTTATCATCGGTAAAGGTGGAATTGAAGAAGCAAGGCAAAAGTTCCGCGAACAGTCTGTCAAATACCTTGACGCTGCACTAAAACAGGTCAACGATGTCTGCCAAGTTTGGACAGACGGTGGCCTCAAGGTTTTGATACCCGCGAAGTACATCAATGAGATTCGTAACGACAAAAGGCTGGATTTTCTGGAAGTTGTCAGGAATGTAAGTGTAATCCGCCCAGTGCGGTATATGCAACTGAGGAAGCCGCTACCTTTGCTAACACGTCTTTGATTCATAGGAGAATCTCACTCAATATCGCAGCTTTTCCCCGTCATACTTGCCCATGAGACACAATCACGTCACAGATGCCATCAGGACCAAACTGACCCAGTCACTTGGTGTGTGCTTTAACTATCAGTTTTATTCAAGCTTATGCTAACCTTTACAATAGGTAAAGTCACCGAGGGGCTTTCGGAAGAAACGGACTTCGCATTGAAAAACCTCTTCCCTCCAAGCAAAGGTGAGCCAGCACAGTAACATTCGCATATCCGTCTCATTGATTAACACGCTAGCGTGTCAGAATGGGTGATTACGAAACCTTTCTACCCCATCGCTGTCGATTTCGTATCACAGCTTTCCGCACGCGTCTTCCTCGGAGACAAGCTTTGCCGTGACGCCGAGTGGATCCGCGTTTCCGGCGACTACACTGGCGCAATCTTCCTTGCCATCCAGTCTCTGCGCAAGTACCCCAGGTTCCTCCAGCCGATCATGTACTACCTGGGCCTCGTCCCAGAGATCAAAGCCCTGGACAAGCTGGAGATAAAGGCCACCAAGATAATAGAGAAGGAAATCGCCCGACAGAACGCCTTGGGCCCGGACAAAGTCGACTCCAACTCGCTCAAGTGGTTCGCCGACGTGGCCAAGCAAAAGAAGATCTCCTCATACAACCCCGTCTTCGCGCAGCTCGCCCTCACCCTCGCCGCCATCCACACCACCTCCATGTCCCTCTCCAACGTCCTCTTCGACCTCATCGCGCACCCCGACCTCATCACCGAACTGCGCCAGGAAATCGTCGCCGTCATCGGCGCCGACGGCTGGAAGAAGACGAGCCTCGGGAACCTCCGCCTCATGGATTCCGTCCTCAAGGAGAGCCAGCGCCTCAACCCACCCGACGCCTTCTCGATGCGGCGCATGGCGAAGGAGGACATCACGCTGTCGAGCGGCGTCGTCCTCAAAAAGGGCGCCATGATCGTCGTCCCGCCGCGCATCCTGCGGGATCCGGAGCTGTACCCCGATCCGGATGCGTACGACGGGCGTCGCTGGTACCGCTTGCGGCAGGAGCCGGGCAACGAGATGAAGTTTCAGTTTGTCCAGACGTCGGCGGAGATGCATGGGTTCGGGCATGGCGAGCATGCTTGTCCGGGCAGGTTCTTTGCCAGCAATGAGCTGAAGATTGCGCTGTGCCATATGCTCATGAAGTATGATTGGGAGTACGCGGATGTCAAGGAGCGCCCGGAGACTATCACTCAGGCGGACATTGTTATGCCTGATCCGACTGTGAGGCTGAGATACAAGTCTCGGGAGCCGGAGATTGCTCTTTGAACAACGTGTACAGCCGCGCCGTAGATAGGTGAAGTATGGTTTACATTGGAGTAGTTGAAGGAACCATTGGATACGATATCGATCAATAAGAGATTACTTGTTGCAGTTGAACCAGGCGAGAAGGTTGAACAGGGCCGAGAAGTCAAGCAGCTTCGAGCTTCACTGTTGCACGGGAAAGCGCTCTGGGCAACCACCTGCTGCCATTCACGTAGTAGCAACTTCAGAAAGGAATTCTCTATTTCCTTCACTAAATGCATCGCAATTGCCCCTTCAACATCGCAACTACTTGAATATGCCGGAATTGGGACAATTGGCTAGATCTTGACCGTGGAAGGGGGAGGAAGTGGCTCTTCCACAATCATCGGCTGTGTTTTGTCGACACGAACGAGGATTTTGATGTGTCTGTCCTTGTTGTGCATCAATTCTTTAATCCCCTTCTCTTCAAATTCCTCCATCTCAATACGGGCCGTGATCAAACTCTCAATCTCTCTCTTAGTGATCTTACCCTCTGCAAGAGCATTGATCACCCCGTGATAATCTGGCGGGGTGAAGGAGAGGTCTGCTTTCAGAGTCTTCCCGTTGTACAACAGCTCATTGATGTCGATGGTAGCCTGTCACGCCCGTCAGTGTGGGACTTCTCGAACCTCGCATGTCCGAGCCTACCTCTTTCACCCACACCGCAATGTTGTAGAAGGTACCGTACTTGCGGATGGCCTTCAAGCCAGTGGTCAAAGTAGCCTGAACTCCAGATGCATCGAAGGCGTAATGAGGACCAAGCCTAGAAAATAAAATCCCACAATCAGTAAGATTTCTCGTGTCAGACTGAACGAGGTAGGTACCCGTCACAAAACTCCTTCGCACCCTTCACCACATCATCCGTCGACGGATTGAAGCAATGCGTGGCACCGATTTTTGTTGCCTGCGCATGTCTAGCCTGGGAGGGCTCGGAAGCCAGAATCTTGGTGATGCCACGGGCCCGGAGACATAATATGATGGCGAGTCCGATTGGGCCAGCCCCAAAGACAATGGCGGAATCGCCCTGCTGAATGCCAGACTGCGTCACGCCATGCCATGCCACGGAAAGCGGCTCAACGAGAGCACCGGCATCGAGGCCGACGTGTGGCGGCAGGATGTGGCAGATGAAAGCAGGGATCACGATCTCTTCGCACAGCCCGCCCGGGCTTGTTGACAATCCGAGAAATGCTGTCTGGTCGCAGGCGTTCCGTCTTTTCCGAATACATTGCTCGCAGGTATCGTCCGTTAGCAGGCCTTCTACAGCGACGGCATCGCCGATCTTGTGGGAGGTAACGGATTGATGGACTTCGGTGATGACGCCGGCGAACTCGTGGCCAAAGATGATGGGGCGGGAGTGACCAGACAATGGATGAGGAGATTCTTCACCGTAAGATACGAAGGGGCCATGGCTGTACTCGTGGACGTCGGTGCCGCAGATTCCACACCATGCTGGCCTCAGACGGATTTCTCCTTCTTTCAGTTCGCTTACCACCGGAACATTTTCGTAGCGGATGTCTTTATTGCCGTAGTATCGGATCGCCTTGACGGTCTTGGGAGAAGCCATCTTGTCAGCAGGAGAAGATTTAGATACAGTAAGAGTAAAAATCGGAACGATGCTGGGTCAAAATCATGAAGCAACTGTGTGAAAGAAATCTTCTCGATATAAACTAATAGTGAAAACAGCACCCTAGTATATCGAATTATCCTTTTGCCGCTAATTCAACTGCCTGGGGGCTCGATGGCTTTAGCCGGTGTAGGCTAGAGGAGGTCTATGCAGGACCAACCTTTCGGACGATAGAACAGTTTTCCGCGATTTGTTACGACGACCCGCACAACCCAAAAATAATGAATCAAGAAGTTCCGGATGCGGTCCGATAACACTGAGATAGCCGAGAAATACAAGTGCCCTTCGGCAGCGTTGACGTTTATTCTCCGCTCCCATCTGTTCCGCTGAGCGCTCTTCGGAAATGACGTTGCCGATGTTCCGCTAAGCACTCTGTTCTCTTTCACGTCCACCTCCGCCAGCGTGATGTCATTACCGGCTGCAAATCTACATTAACAAATGCAGAAATCGTACCAGGGGCTAATACGCCGCCAACTTGCGTATTTCTCTCCGCTACACGTTTTGATGGACACGGATGATACCACGCTTGTGTCTTCCCGGTCCTTGCATAATGCGTACCTAAATTGGGTGACGCAATAATATTAAAGCCTCGAGTAGTGCACTCGATAAGACATTTGACCACTGGAAGCAACCAATCAGGAAGTAAAGCTTGTTATGTCAAGCCAAAAACAAAATTGAATGATTTCCTTGAAGATAGAACTGTCTTCTTTCTGCTCGTGAGTTACTCCACCTCTAGGGCCTTTCCAGCACAACCGAAAATTTCCATGTACTTTTCGACAGCCTTCTGCATGTTCTCTGTACCAGTCTCGATAGTCGAGGTGATAGATCCAGTACTCGACTGCCTACCAGAAGAAAAGTAGTGGCTATTGATGCCCTTATTGATGTTGATCTTGGTGATTCCAGCCTTGATGCAGCGTTCGTAGATCTCCTCCGTGAACGGATCCGCCCCATGCAAGACCAATCGTACGCGACGACCTACAGTCTCGTAGACCGTCTCGAGCCGGTCGTACTCCAGCCGGATGCCCCGAGGTCCATACTCGCCGTGAACATTCCCAAAGGCCGGAGCCAGCATCTCGATGCCGGTAGCAACAAACTCTTCCGCCTGCACCGGAGTCGTGAGCACCCCCTCAAGGTCGGCCGTCTCAGCAACGCCATCCTCTCCACCTTCAATGCGCCCTGGCTCGGCCTCCGTCGCAATTCCCCGCTCATGGCAGTAGTCGACGAGCTCGCGAGTCAGGGCCAAGTTCTCGTCCTTCTCGTAATGGCTCATGTCGCACATGATGCTGTCGAAGCCATCTTGGATATCAGCGGCGCGGCGGACCAGCTCTGGTGTCTGGGCGTGGTCCAAATGCAGCGCTGCGGGGACAGATGCGCTGTGGCACAGCTCTGCAGCTGCCCGCAACAGCGCGTTTCCCGCGTAGTCGATGGCCCACGGGAATAACTGGATGATGACCGGTGAAGACATTGCCTCGGCGGCCCGAACTGCAGCCACGATAGCCTCCAGGTTGTAACAACACAAGGCTGGAACGGCATATCTTCCGCTGTGAGCTGCGTTGAGAATTGACATGGTACGATTCTGCGAAAGCGGTGGTCGGCCCATGGTCGTATAGAGATGTGGGAGTTCTGATGAAAGGTTCCGTCTGTTGAGCACTTGGATGTGGAGGGATTGGCCGGGAAGAAGATAGATCTTGGTAGAGTCTTCCGCACCCGCGAAAGAGATACACGATATTGAGTCCAAGATGAATCGCCGAGTGATATGTGGTAAAAGCCTCCGAAGCTTACGCTTACCTACTATGCACCAACTTTCTTCGTCATGTCTTAGTATCTCTGTCGGAAGTTCCGAAAATTTCGCGGAAGGAAATCGGAATAACAGCATGCATTCCGGCTTGGTATGCATGAAGCCGCTTTTTCCGCAATCCCATGAATTATTTTCCGCATTCGCGCCACACACGTGAACCTCAAATGCTTCATCTTGAACATGTGTTATTGACATCAACAATTCATTGCTCGCGTTGAAACCAGCATACACGAAGCGAACTTTTCCCCTAACATAATTATCAAGACACTGTCTTCTAATCATTTACAATCCTTTTTCCTGTCGTGAATCCAAACGAAATGACAGACAAACAACCTGCCGTCGCCTTCATTGGCCTGGGGGCCATGGGATTTGGAATGGCAACAAACCTCGTCCGGAAAGGCTTTTTAGTCACAGGATTCGACATCTATGAGCCAATTCGCGAAAGGTTCAGACAGGCAGGTGGCCTTATTGCAGCTACGC
Source organism: Lasiodiplodia sp. KE8368 (assembly GCA_023087525.1). Lineage (NCBI taxonomy): Eukaryota > Fungi > Ascomycota > Dothideomycetes > Botryosphaeriales > Botryosphaeriaceae > Lasiodiplodia > Lasiodiplodia sp. KE8368. Next base: position 19,642 of record JAJMYN010000081.1, read on the forward strand.
CAACTGCAGCAGTGGCCGGCAAACCCTACTGCGTCTGTATGGTTGCAACTGCGCAGCAAGCACAGTCTGTCTTGTTCGAAGGCACGGTCTCCACCATCGACGCAATTCCAAGCGAGGCAGTCTTGCTGCTTTGCTCCACCGTGCCTTCTCACTACGTAAAATCCCTTCAGCAAGAGCTCAGGGACAGGGGCCGTGGGGATATCGCTCTGATTGACTGCCCCGTCTCGGGAGGTGCAGCAAGAGCAGCAAACGGTACTCTCTCGATCATGGCCAGCGCGTCGGATGAAAGCATCGAGAAGGGCCGTCACCTTCTTGAAGCCATGTCGGACCCGGCAAAGCTCTACATTGTCAAGGGTGGAATCGGGGCCGGCAGCAACATGAAGATGTGTCACCAGGTTCTGGCAGCAGTCCAGATCCTTTCTGCCAGCGAGGCCATGGGGCTCGCGAACCTCTTGGGCCTCGACCCTTTCAAGACAGGCGAGGCCATCATTCGGTCCAGCGCGTGGAGCTGGATGTTCGAGGATCGACTACCAAGAATGCTTGATCGACATTTTCAGCCTCTTGCCAGCGCATTGTACATTATCCTCAAAGACACCAGCATCATCACTTCCGAGGGCCGGCGTGCTGGATTCCCGTTACCAATGACTACGGTCGCTGAGCAGGTGTACTTCTGGGGGCTCAGCAGAGGATTTGGCTCAGATGACGACAGCAGTCTCATCCGTCTCTACAATGAGAGAAAGGGCAATGTCGGATCTGTGGTGGACCTGGTGCAGAACGAGGATGCAAAGCTGGCGCTTGTGGTCAACTTGCTTAGGGGAATACACCTGTGTGCTGCCGCAGAGGCACTAGCATTTGCCCACCATGTCGGGTTGGACTTGGATCAAGTCTTTGAGCTATGCATCAATGCGGCTGGTGGCAGTAAAATGCTCTCAACTCTTGGCCCAGAGATGATGGATGTACTTCGGGGGGATGGCGCACAGGGAGAGCGGATTGGAAGCAAACATGGCTCCCTTCAGACGATGCGTGATGAGCTACAGCAGGCAGTGGATGAGGCACAGAAGCTCAGGATGCCCGCATTTCTGGGTAGCCAGGCCCTCAATCTCATTGAATTCGCGCTGTCGTCCAGGTCACAAGGAGTGTCAGCGGTGACGCTTGAGGGCGTCGTCAGTGTCTGGACTGGGCCCGGTTCCCGCTCATGAGGACAGTAAGAAACCATACGAGTAAATTCATGATTACTTTCCAAATTGATGATGTTTAGTTGGCAAGCCACTTCGGCTATGCCAGTCGTGGTAATGATCCTACTTTGTACCTGCCGCATGGTGTTCGCAAAGGTAATGGACCAACACGTTGACTTCAGATCAACTCCATATTACTCACACGCGGTGGCCATGTACACTACTTCAGGCAATGGTCTTGATCTGGCTGTACGGCATGATGGAAAAGCAAGCCTTTTGCTTTGTCGGCGCCCCGCAGGCTCCTGCAATGTGATACACCCAGGAATTCTCCGTTGTCACGACTTCAGTGATAAAAAACATATTTCAAATTCGAAAATTTTATTGTCTGCTTTTTTGGTTTGCCATTAAGACGCTGAGGAGGCAATCATGAATTATGGTTGTTTCTGGAGCACCATGTAAACTTGAATCGAAAGGAAACGGTAAATGAAAAGACAAAAAAATCTTCGAAATTGTGCACTTGCGAGACATTTCCACTACAATTTCTCCCGCCGCAAGTCTTAACCTATGATGGACGCGTAAGAACGCAAGCTCTGAGGGCCAACGGCCGAGTAGGCTGTAGCGCCAGCAATTGTGAGAAGTGCTAATCCAGAATACTCGGCATACTCCCGCACTTTGATCTGAGCGTAGCGCAGATACCAGTTCTTCTCGCCTCCCTACGATAATGGTTACTAACCAGCCTTGCTCGACACAGCATATTTGCTTACCTTGAGAATGTAGTCGCCAAAGTTTGGTGAAAGCAGCTTCCACCAGTAATTTCTGACATAGTCGGGATAGCTGGTGCAATTTCTCCCGTACTCATTGATTGTCCAATTGGTACATCCCGCCGTCCAGACGCTGTTCTTCAGGCCGAGCTGCACGGTGTTGCAGTCGTAGTCCTCAGCGGACCTCTTTACGCCAATGCACTTCGCGCGCCCGCTCAAGATGGTTTCGAAGTAAGTCTTGATGATATACTCCGCTTGCACCTCGATGTTGAAGATTGCAGAGTTGTGTGCAGGCGAGCCATTCGGTCCAAACAGAATTGCGAGGTTGGGGAATCCGGACACGGCGATGCTATTGTACGCCTGGCAGCCCATCGTCTCTTTCCAGTGATCATTGAGAGATTTGCCACCTTCGCCGAAAATCTCCATCGGGGCAAGGAAGTTTTGGGTGGAATACCCGGTGGCGAAGATGATGACATCGAAGTCCTGGCGACTGCCATCCTGCAAAACGATGCCCTTCTCGTCGATGTGCGATGGTCTGCCCTGCACCAACTGCACATTGTCGCGGTGCAGAGCGTCCAGGTAGCCGGGATCAAAGACCCGCCGCTTGCACCCAACTGGGTAGTCTGGTATGACGGAATCGCGATACTTGGCGGGCGTCTTGCGAAGCATGTATTCCCGCGCTTCCTTCTCACTCCTTGCACGAAGCATCTCGGATTCCGGTCGGTCCACGTACTCTAGATACTGAGCATCGGTATCCCAGTAGATCTTGAACCTTCTCCATCTCAACAGGAAAGGGATGTACCGGTAACACCATCGATCAAAAGCCGTGTAAGGCTGGTTTGGCTACAATTGTACGGTGAGTAACATCACGCATCCGAAGGAAGGCTGGGGGCTCGAAGTACTTACCCGCTCAAAGAGCCACTGTCTGGTTCTTGCGTAGTGCGTGAGATGTTTGACGTTCGAAGCAATCGCGGGAATGAGTTGTGAGCCACTGCAGCCGTTGCCAATGACAGCAACTCTTTTTCCAGTGAGATCGTAATCATTGTTCCACATTGCAGAGTGCCACATGGCACCGCTGAATGTCTCCATACCCTCAATTTCGGGGTATTTTGGCCGGCTGAAGAACCCTGTTCCAGCAACAAAGATTCTTACCTCTCTGACGTACTTGTAGCCCGATTTCAAGTTGTGGAGGCTGACCTCCCAAATAAGGCGATCCTCGTTCCATCGAGCGCCCGTGCAAGCCGTCTCAAACAGCATGTGTGCCCTCAAGTCGAATCTGTCTACGACGGAATTCATGTCTGGACAAATGATATGTCAGCTAAATGCCTGTGGGGGTTGATGCATGCAACATACACGCCAGAATCTCTCCCTGTTCAGCAAGAGGCTTGGACCAGTCTGGATTCAAAGCAAACGAGAAGGAGTAAAAGTGCGAAGGCACGTCGCATCCTGTGTTGTCGGTCAGCAGGAACGTTCAACGAGCTGCCAAACCATGCTCACCACAGCCGGGATAATTATTTGAAAACCAGGTGCCACCGGGGCCAGCGTTCTTGTCAACTATGACAAAATCATTGGTTTTCAGCTTGTGTTTCAGGTGGTAACCCAGCGTGATGCCGGACGGTCCGGCTCCGACAATAAGCGTAAGCGTGTGGTCCAACATGTTTGGCAACAAAGTGATGCTGCGCTTGTGAGTACCGCCTGAGAGGACAGTTTGACATATGTATATGATTATGCTTGGTAAGAATGCAGTATCAATCATGTGTCGTGGGCGTCCGACCGTTGAGACTGTGCGGATGAATTGCGGCAACGCTTTTCCGCATTTCCGCACCAAGCATTATTGGAGCAGGTTTCTGCAGAACAAATATGCACACCAGTATCTTGAGTTCCGCAATCATCGGGCCGTAGGACGCCCCTCCCGATTCTCAGTGACCATGCTGGAACTAGAACTTTCTAAGAAATTTGAAATCTACCTCCGCGTTATCACTCTCTTGACGGGACCCGATCATTTTTTCGCCCCTATCCTACCTCTTTCCCCTCGAAATCCAGGAGAAGAGGCGCAGGTAGCGTCTCGAAATTCAACACAATCGCCTGCATCCTCCCCTCCCTCCTTTCCCACTCCATCGCTGCGTAGGCGTTGAAATCTAGCGAATTTGCCATGATGACGTGCAGGTCCTCAGGTACCGTCGTTGCGCGGTATTCCAAACCGTTCCACACATCCACCAGCTGCTTGGCATATTTGATTACGTCCAAGTCCAACGCAAAGTGATCTCTACCACCAAGGCCTATACCATTGCAATCGCCATCTGTAGCAGTCGGTAGCGTGTTCACCTGCCCTGTTGCTTTGCTGTCGCCGAAGTCCATACGCCATAAGCGTGCGGGCAGATCGCACCGATAGTTACTCTTCCAGTCCAATTCCAATACTTCTACAGAGCCTGATACACATTCTTTTCCTTCACAGGCAACGGCATTGGAGGAGAAGCTGTGAGTGAGTTGGACTGATTATAGCTTGACCCCGTCTAAACACCACGCATGGATAGGATCAACCGCTGTGTCAGTGAATTGGCAGACGCACCAGGTTTCATCCGTGCATGCAGTATGGTTCCTTCCTCGATCTAGAATGCTCAGGTAGTTGGGCACATTTTCACTGTACGATTAATTCAGCTGCCGGATCAGATGAATGCACTATCCTTTGACATGAAGGTTTGACACCCAGTGGAGTGCGGATCCGATTCCGTCTTTGTTGGTTGGAGTATCTCCGACAGTACGGCTCCCATGCTTGTCTTGAATTCTATTTGCCGCTTGATGAGACGTGTATTGGTTGCTGTCTGTTCAGAACATTGCAGGTTGGAATGTCTATGGAAGTAGAAGAAAGTAGCCCAGTCTTATGTGTTGCTGCGCTCTAAATTTTGGGTATTATATTTAGTACAAGAATTTTGGGAAGGTATCATGTGAATGTATAATAAATCAATGGTTGACAAAAAGCAGCCACAAGATACACTCAATGCTCCCGTCCTGCTTCAGCATCTCGGACGCTTCCAACATTAACAAGTGGAACAAAGTCTTTGGTATCAACGCTCTTCGGCTGTGAGTGTGAATTCGACTGATCCGTGCGCCCTGTATAGCCCGATCTTCCGGTCGATTTGTCTCCCTGCGTGGTTCCAAATACTGTAGGAAAGACTCTTTTCAGCAGTGCTTGAACGGCGGGCATGCAGGCGCACACAATGCCGACATCCATCTCGATCGTACTCCAGTATCCGAATGGTGCGCTCTCCCACGTGAAGTTGGTATTGTTTGAGAATTTGAAAAGTGTCTCGAGCCGGATGACACTGACGATGGTAACGCTGTTTCTGATTAGCCTTCTGATTTAACTTTAAGCATATTTTGGGGACTTACAAGCCACCAACCAAGAACATGAGCAAGAGTTGAAGCTTCTTCTTCCAGCCCATGACAAGCTTTGAAAGCTGCCGGAGAGGTAGGAAAAGAACTGTGAGGTCCAGAGCAATGTTGAAAGCTGCTGCCGCCCAGCCTTGCGCGTTAACATTGTTGCAGGCGCCGTGGTATGAGCCGTCCCAATGCAGCCATGCCGCTTTTACCGGGTTGCATTGGAATATGGAGACGATTAAAAATGTAACCATGTATGCAATGCAGAATCCCATGACGCCGTAGGATATTTTTCGGAACGTCTTGTCCGGAAAGATGCGGAGGTAAAAGAATAGGATGGATAACTTGGTCATGGATATGACAACAAGATAGAGCAGCTCATCAACGAAATATACCTAACGAGAATTAGTATCGCTAGATTAAAGAAGGTAGAGATTAGAAGTACCTCGAGGATGTAGGTGATACTGTCGAACGGAATGGTCCAGATGTCTCTACCGAGACCATGTTTGGCAACTAATGAAACGTAAGTATTCGTCAATAGCAACGGGGATCCCAGATATCTTACGCTCCGTCGATAGCGCCGAGAAACCAATGAGACAGGCCTAGCATATCAGTGAACGTCGACTTGAGGCGAATCGCAGCAGCACTTACCATGGCCGCGGTAATAGTATAATCATCCATGCCGAAGTTGAATCCACCGAGCGTCAATCTTGACACTATCCTTGCGATAAAGAAAAGTAGTGTAACGACACATCCACCCACTCCAAATCCATCGATGAGATGAGATACATCTCTGACAGGGACGCCACACGCAGTGTCGGAGACATTTTTTGTTGCTGGTTTGATTAGTACGACGTGGTAACGGTGGCATGGGAATAACGTACTCAACTGCTCTTTGACGGTACAGCTGCTCTGAACGCACACTGAGATGCTACTTATGAGCTCTTGGTTTGTGCAGATGCAAGTTTCATTGGTCAGCGAGCACGTAGATTCCCCAATCGCCGCGATGGTGCACTTCAATCCGCAAGCTGGGAGAAGGGCTGCAGATTCTGTCAGACCGGCCTCGACGAGCGCGCATAAACAACTCGCCAAAGCGAGGAATCCCCAGAGCAAGTGCATCTCGGAGACTTAGGCGAGCGGAAGTGCGGAGCTGTCAGAAAGAGAGTTCAAATCTAATCCGGAGGATCCGATCACGGGGGCCATCTTTTAACACTTTCAGGAGGAAAGTGCCAATAAGTGCCCTAGAGATGGACTAATTGAGGCTGCTACAGGGGCCCACATGGCCCAGTTGACGCGGCTGCTCAATCATTTCCCCTTGGGTTCACGAATGCAGGGACATGGCTTTGGGCGAAGTTAAGCTTTGACGTTCCTTTGCGTTGGGCCGATGTATTTCCATAGTAAAAGCAAAAAGGCAGGAATCTAGAAACCGGGTTGATGCCTCAAGCGTCGGCTAAACTGGTCCGTCGACGTATTCATGCACGGAGCATCTGGTCATGACTCTGGCCGGTGTCGGGGGGACCGAAAATCCCTTGCTTAAAACTCGTCCGGGAAGTCTTCTCCGCCTGCATGCCGTGGAAGTTTGCGCCTACGGCGCCCAACGTGCCGCACTACACGTGGAAATAATGGACGTTTATGGATAAGGAGGCGAGGATCCCCGGGTAATGAATTTGGAGGTGAGGGGCGCGGAATCGGCTTGGGTCATGCCCGTGTCCAAGTAGAGTCATGTTCGTGGTCTGTGCGGGGCTTGCTTTGAGGGATCCGACGATCTGCATTTCTTATACAGTCAAGCACTAGCCTATTACCTGACTGTTGCCAAGAAACTAGCTCCCGAATCCTCGATAACGGGTCCGGAAAAGAGCGGTGTCGCCGAACGAAAGGATGCATCCTGCGCATCCGCGACCCAGCACTCTGTGTGCCCGTGGGGGCCGCTCGCTTTCTGGAATATGACGAGCCCCAGACCCCAGCCATAAAACACGCAATTCCCTCATGTCTCCGCTTCCTCTCAGCAGAATGATTACTCCTTCCGAAATTGATGCAAAAGCTGAGGCTTTCTGGTCGACAACCGTGTAAAGAACTAGAGCAGTCTAAAGGAGGCACGCGCAAAAAAGCTGTGACGAGTCATTTGATGGAGCTCTACAGCTTTGGTAAAAGTCCCGCCCCGTGCCGCACGACCCTGTGCGGCACGGGCTGCGCCACAGATTGACATGTTTTACTTCGCGAAAGCCGTCACTACAGATCAGCAAGCACACGAGTAAGTGAGCAGCGTGGGGAAATGTCTCATGTCTGTCGCCATCGATAAGAGTAGCAAAATAACACCCCGAGCTCCGGGTTTTTGGTAATGATTTTGCACCGCTAGATTCGAGTATTACTATTCAATCCGTATCAGCGAAAACGCTAAGGCCCCATAGGACTCATTGCAACGGGAGCCATATTGAAGGGTCCACTGACGTTGCTGGAACGACCCTGGTCCGCGCTTTACCGTGTAAGGCTGAGCTCCCTGTCTCCTTCAATTTCGAAGCCACCAAGCGGCCAAAAGCACGGCTCACGTTTGGTTCATGAGAACCATGCGGAGTAGATCGTTGCAGGATCTAGACGTGGCAACGCGATTGCGGAAGCTATTCCCCCCATCCGAACCGGTAGGCGCATGTGATGGGGTCTTACTATTTCTTGGTCTTGTCCGCCCAGTCTGGACTGCCTCACGGCTCTGCCTCATTGTCTATCGTTTATGTCACTCTTTTGCAAGGACGTGCTCACGTCGTATTTGTAATTCATAATGAAGGGCCTCATTATCCCCGTGCTCTTCACATCCGCAGTTGCGGCTCTGTAAGGACCTATATCTCCCCCCAAGAAGATCTGCTTCGCTAAATGCACTCTGTGGCTGGGTCGCGGTATCGCAACGGAACAGCAACGCTTGGCAGCTGAAGCACCCGTCTGGGCACAGACGTAGCAATACTTCTTGTACAACGTGTGTCTGAAGGGCTGTTTCAGCTGCCCTTATGCGGTGGCTCCATTGCTTTACCTTGGCGACCAGCCCTGTAGCAAAACAGGACTGTCCCCAACAACGCTCATTTGAATAATGCATTCACGAAACGCGCATCCAATACTTCGGACTACGACTATATTGTCGTGGGTAGCGGCCCTGGTGGTGGACCGCTTGCCGCAAGGCTTGCTATCGCAGGGCACAAGGTTCTCCTGATAGACGCTGGTGACGACCAAGGAAATGCAACTCAGTATCAAGTTCCGGCGTTGCAGCTCCAGTCGACCGAATACGAACCCATGCGGTGGGACTACTTTGTCAACCACTACGACAATGAAACCCGGCAGGAACAGGACTCCAAGATGACGTGGAGGACGCCAGCTGGCGAGCTGTACGTTGGTCATGCTCCTCCATCTGGCTCCGAGCCTTTGGGTATTTGGTACCCGCGTGCAGGAACGCTTGGCGGATGTTCTGCCCACAATGCCCTCATCACCATATACCCTCATGAGGTCAGTATTACCATTGTTTCGGTATTGCAGGGTGAAACACTGACGTCATCATCAGAGTGACTGGACCTACATTCAGACCCTGACTGGGGATGACACTTGGGCACCAGATGCCATGCGCAAGCACTTCCAACGCATGGAGCGCAACAGGTACCTGCCTTCCAGTTTTGTTGGTCACGGATACGACGGCTGGCTCGAGACGAGCCTCACGGACCTGTCTCTGGTCGTTGAAGACCCAAAGCTCCTCTCCCTCATTATTTCTGCCGGAACTGCGGCAGGCAAGGGTCTCCTGGGAAAGATCATCAACACTGTGACCGGGCTCGGAGAAGTTCTTCTCCGGGACATCAATGCCTACACCAGTGGCCGCGACTCTCAGGAGGGTCTGTTCCAAGTCCCGCTCGCTGTCGAAGAGCTGTCCAAGCACCGGAATGGCCCGCGCAACTTCATCCTCGACACAGCCAACGCAGTCAACTCGGACGGATCTCGCAAGTACCACCTCGACATCAAGCTCAACACCCTGGTCACAAAGGTCTTGTTCGATGAGTCCGGTAGCAAGCCCCGCGCCGCCGGCGTGAGCTACATCGAAGGATCCAGCCTCTACCGCGCCGACCCGCGCGCCAGCTCGACCTCCAGCACCGCTCCCCAGAAGTCCATCAACGCGACCAAGGAGGTCATCATCTCGGCCGGCTCGTTCAACACGCCGCAGCTCCTCAAGCTCAGCGGCATCGGCCCGAAGGAGGAGCTCGACTCGTTCAACATCCCCGTCCTCGTCAACTCCCCCGGCGTCGGCGCCAACCTGCAGGACCGCTACGAGACCACCCTCGTCGGCGAGACGCCCACCGATTTCACCATCACCCACGACTGCACCTTCCTGCGCACAGACGACGACCCGTGCCTCAAGCAGTGGCAGGATCTGCCGGGCCCCTCGCTCAAGGGCACCTACGCCACCAACGGCATCGCCATCGCCATCGTCAAGAAGTCTTCCTCGGCCGCAGAAGGCGATGATCCCGATCTTCTGATCTCCGGCGCGCCCGCCTACTTCACCGGCTACCACCCCGTGAGCCATCCCTTCCCCTCCCAACAATAAAAGAGAATATTTGCACTAATATCTTTACACAGGGCTACGCCGACCTCTCCCTCAAGGACGCCCGTCACTGGGCATGGATCGTGCTGAAGGCGCACTCGCGCAACAACGCCGGCACCGTGACGCTGCGCTCGTCCGACCCGCAGGACATGCCCTCCATCAACTTCAACTACTTCGACACGGGCGTGACGGCCGACGGCGCCGACGACAAGGACCTGCAGGCCGTGTACGAGGCCATGCAGTTCTCGCGCCAGATGTTCGACGACCTCGTCCCGCTGCAGGGCGACTTCGAGGAGGTCTGGCCCGGCCCCAACGTCACGACCGAGGAGGGCATGAAGGAGTTTATCAAGAAGGAGGCGTGGGGTCATCATGCCGTGAGTTCAACTGTTCACATTCAGTAGGTTGTGAGCGTATTGGGGCTAATTCTTTCAACAGTGCTGCACGGCCGCGATCGGTGAGGACGGCGACGAGAACGCTGTGCTTGACTCCAAGTTCCGCGTCAGGGGTGTGGATGGGCTCAGGGTCGTGGATGCGAGTGTCTTCCCTAAGATTCCTGGCTTCTATATCTCTGTGCCTGTCTACATGATCAGTGAGAAGGCTGCTGAGGCTATTTTGGAGGACGCGGCTTAGCCGCCCACTGTGGGAGGATCTGCATATTGCGTCATAGTTGGAGGTAGTTGCGTAATTCAGAGGGGGAGTAGCTGCCCTGAATCATGATATTGTCACATCCGCTGTTCAGACCGTGCGGGTGAATTGCGGTAAATGCTTTTCCGCATTTCCGCACCAGCAGGCATCATTCGAGCAAGTTTCTACAGAAAAATTACGCAGACCGGCATCTTAGGTCCCGCTATGATCGGATGGCAAAATGCGCCTCCCGCTTTTCCAGTGCCATCTCAAGGAATGCATGACCGGCATTGATCATCATTGATGACACCTCAGCCTCAAAGCCATGATGGGACTCATAAAAGACATATCGATCTCCTTAGCTTTTACAAGTGGTGCTCTTCAGTGCTTTCAGGAAAGTGTCAATTTATGCAAGCTTGGACCGGTTCAGCAATGGCGCAGGTGCCCAAAAACTCGACGTACGTATAATTCGCCTGAAGATCTCTTCCCGATTCTTTATTTTGAGAGTGTGCCAATCGCTGAATGGACCATCCTTTAGGAGAACATTCCCTTTGAATACGGGTGCCGAAATACCAGCCATTGGGTTGGGGACCTGGCAGTCGAAGCCAAATGAAGTGAAGCATGCCGTAGAGACAGCTCTGAGGGCGGGGTACCGTCATATCGACGCAGCGGCAGCGTATGGGAACGAAGCGGAAGTTGGCGAGGGAATCCGAGCATCTGGTGTACCCAGAAGTGAGATCTGGCTTACAACCAAGCTCCACAACCAATGGCACACTCGCGTCCAGGAAGCTCTTGAAAACTCGTTACGGCTGCTTGGTACAGACTATGTGGACCTCTACCTCATCCATTGGCCATCTTCAACAGACCCGACAGACTTGAAGAAGCATCTGCCCGACTGGAACTTTGTGGATACGTGGGCGGAAATGCAGAAGCTTCCAGCGACCGGTAAGGTCAAGAACATTGGTGTTTCCAACTTTGGCGTCGGCCATTTGGAAAGACTCCTTAATAGTCCATCGTGCAAGGTATAGTATCCCGCTTGAGCCTTGGCCACCAGCACTTGCTGATTACTATACCAGATTACCCCGGCTGTGAACCAAATTGAGCTCCACCCCAATAACCCTTCCCCAAAACTGGTGGCGTACAACAAAAGCAAAGGAATACACAGTACCGGATATTCCTGCCTCGGCTCCACAGACTCACCTCTCTACAAGAACGCCACACTCCGTGACCTCGCGAGCCGCAAAGGGAAGACCGTTCAGCAGGTGCTCATCGTTTGGGGAATTACGAAAGGCTGGTCTGTCATTCCGAAGTCGGTGAACGAGGAAAGGATCAAGAACAACTTTGATATTGATGGTTGGAAGTTGACCGAGCAGGAGATGGCTGTCATTGATAAGATGCCGGAGCGCTTCAAGGTGTGTGATGGGTCTTTCCTACCGCCTGAGATGCACGGGGAGGTATTCTGTGGCGATGATGAATAGACCTGTTGCATTAATAGTAGCATATCATACTGGCTCGCTCTTGACTTAGCCTGTCCCGTCCGCTTCCATCCCGTCCTTCTTAAACCACTAACGGTAACTGCCCGCCCAGATTGTATGCCAGATTTTCTTCTTAGAGTATGCGTTAGACTCATTATGTCGCGCCCTGTCTTTGTGCGAGGCCACGATCCACGATTGTGATGTTGTAATAGAGTCATGGGATCCGTTTCTCTTTGAATCACAGGCGAGGCATTACCTAGAGGTTTTGCGGTGGTATGTTGCATTTCATGTAATAGCAAGGTCGGAACGGTGGAGGCATGGGATGGTTGTATGTGCAATTTATTCTCTATCAAAGTTTCTGCAACATCATCTCGATCCCCTCTAAAAAATATTCATCAGAGCTCAAAGAGTATCGTCTGCAACCCCCACCAGCGTACCAGTCCTCATCATCTCGGCAAAGCCATTCGGCGCGTCTTCAGCGTAGAAAAGGGATTCGCTCTTCCTGCTCCTTGTGATAACATCAATGGCGTACGGGAACATCTCCTTCTCGTACTCAGTAACGGCCTCGGTGGTAATCCCATACTTTTGCAAGCTGAGTGCAAGGTAGACTGAATCGCGCAATGCGCAGTTGGCCCCATCCCCAACGAAGGGAGTGGTGACATGGGCTGCATCACCAATCAGAGCAACACCCGGGACGGTTTCCCAGTTCAGCGACTCAGGCGGGAAGTAATATAGGAGCCAGGGCCAGAAGGGGCCCTCGGCTTTCTCAATGATCTCCTTGAACTCTGGGGCAAGGGTGCCGAATTGGTCGTCCTGCAGCAGGAACTTCTTGACGGCCTGTTCATCCCTGTAGTCAACGAGCTTGCTAGCGAAGTCTTCGTCACCCTCGAACCCCATATCAACCCTGTAATGGCCGTCTCCTTGTGTTTGGTTGAACATGTGTTTGCCTTTGCCCATGACGATCATGGAACCTTCCTTGGCCATGGATTTCATCTTCGGGTAGAACGGGTTGGACGGGTTAATCTTTCCCGAGAAGTATACATGGCGCGTGAAGATGGGCTTCACTGGATGGACCTGGAAAGTTTCGCATGAGAAAATAGCCGTTTCAGCGAGGGCGGAAAACACACACCAGATGTCGAATTTTGCTGTTCACACCGTCGGCTCCAACCACCAGTTTAAAGCCCGATCTCGTGCTCCCGTCGGCGAACTTCAGGACGACTTGCCCGTCCGCCCCTCTCTCTGCACTCTCGACCGGTGTATCCCAGACAACCTTTTCCTTTGGGATGGCGGTAAGCAGCGCCTGCCGCAGCTTGAACCGATCGATCTCGGGCGCGTCGCGGCCCTCCCCCCACCCCGTCACTTGGTTGCCGTCAAAATCCCAGACCACGTGTATGGTGGCTGGTCCGTCTCGAGACATGCGCTTGAACTCGTCGTATACGCCCGCTTCTTTCATGGCACGCTGGCCGCTGCCTGGGTGGAGATCGAGACAGCCGCCGCGGGGAGGGACATGCTCGCTGCCGCGTTCGTAGACGATGTAGTTGCCGAGGCCCTTGCGCTCGAGAATGGCAGCTAGTGCAAGTCCGGATGGGCCGCCGCCAACGATTGCGATTTCGGGAGTCATGATTTGGTATTGGGTTGGGAGATTTGAGTTGCAGAGGTAATAACCAGATGGTTGATAAAAATGGACCAGTTGTTCAACCTGGATTTAATACACATGGCTGGTCAAGGCCACCTACATGATGCATTGCGAGAGGTGCTCAGCGGGCGGACTTCGGGCCGCGAGGCTCTGCGGGAGGCTTGCGGAAGGCTTGCGGATGTGAAGTATGATCATTTTGCGGTGTGCGGGGCAGCGCTTGGGGGCCGTAGCTGGATTTACTATAGCTCTGCTTCACTGACATGCATCATAATCTCGGCCTCGGACGCTTTAGAAACGCGAAAAGGGGCACATGCACGGACGGCATGAAATGTGGCGGTCTTCGAAGTTTTGCGATCTTCTGTCGTACAACATACACGTAAGCATAAAATTTGAGTGCAAGATCCTATAACTCTAAATCGATGGATCCACGTCAAGGATCTTGCGGGTTGTCAATTTCTACCCAGACATGTTAACTATATTGACAATTGCCTGATTCCGTAAGGTTAGAATAGAATTAAAATACAATTTGACTATAATGTGGGGGTCTGTGCGCCTGTAATGCAATGGTCGCCATTGTGTGCGTTGACATGCTCTTAGGGGATCGTTCTCATTCTTCGTGGAGACGGTTGTTCTCGGGATCACAAATCACGGCTCTCGGCATTCGCACTGCGCGGCTCGTACGACACGGAAGTCCAGCGCTAAAATCTCCGAGTATATATAGGTCTCTGCGCCGTGGTTATTTGCGGGGGCGGAGATAAGGCGGAGTATGCCCGAAGGAGTTTCCGGCGGCCGGTTGCCGCATTTGGTCCGCACTCGAGCTTATCTTGCGGCTTCTCCGCTGCCTTCACATGCGCACCTACGTTTACCATGTCCGCTCCCCCGCACCCATCCGCCAAGCGAGTACGAAGCGACGATGGCGATAATCTGCAGCACCCACCCTGTAGGAAAAAGGCAGCGCGCAAGCGTGCAGCGGTGGCTTGCGAGGAGTGCCGCATCCGCAAGAGGCGGTGTGATGGCGCAGTCCCCGCGTGCGGTGGTTGTGCTAGACGCAGGTCAGAGTGCATCTATTCCGCCGACATCGAGGCCAGAGCGTGGCACAGCAGGTAAGCATGTTTTCAACATAGCAGTGAAACTTACTTATGATCACCGCTAGTACTATCCAGTCCTTGAGGAATCGTCTACAAGAGCTGGAGGCGGCGGAATTGCCGCCACAAGAATCCCGCACGAGCACAGCTCCGCCGTCTATTCGGGCGCCTGGGCGCGGCAGTCTATCCCCAGAATTGACAGCCGCGCCAAACTCGGGCGTGAACAAGAGTACAGGCCCGCTTGCGGAACCCTCAGCGCGAACGCCATCCATTCTCAACCCGGTACCTCGGCGAGACCCCCCGGACTCGGGTGCCGCTCCATCATCTCGCCAAACGTTGAATGCACGGGATGCGTCGCCATTACCATTTGTCGAGCCACGAAGCTTCGAGAAGATGATGGAGCCACTGATCGGCGAGCAAGACGGCTCTGCCGAACCCACCATTGGCTGGCCAGTGGGCCCTGCACATTCTGTCCTAAGTGGCGCCCAGAACGCGAAACTTCACTGCACGTGTGATCTCTCGTTGGATACAGCAGACTGGTCTTTACCTCTGCGGCGGGCCTCAGACGCGTTAGTGGATGACTACTTCTCTAGGTTCCATCGCCTATACCCTTTTCTTCACCAACCCACATTCCGACGGCAGTATGAGCGGCTGTGGGCGCTGCATTCGAGTGCTATGGGCAATAACACAATGGCTTGCTCGGGCCTTTGCCGGCAAAAGAGCAGAGGAAAGCTTTTCCCAGCCATGTTGCATGCCGTCTTCGCCCTGGCCACTCTGACCATTGATCCCGGCTCACCCGGAAAGAACGCTCATCGAGCTGAGGAGTTCTTCCGTCATACTCAGGCGGTAGACCTGTTGAATGTGCCCGATGATGAAGTTGGGATTGAACTGATTCAACTGGGACTTCTCATGGGCTTCTACCTGCAAAGCACCGAGAAGTTCTCCAGATGCTGGAACATCACTTATCTCACGATACGCATTGCTAAGAACATTGGATTGGAACTCCGTGTAACCGATCCCCGCAGAAGAGACTTTTTTGCATGGCGCCCGACCCAACTGGACTGCGAAATGAGAAGTCGTGTATGGCACGGATGTATTGTGTTGGAGAGGTATTTACCCTTCTTCGCATCTCTTCGTCTCTCCCACAGGCGCTTGTCTGGTTCAGACTTTCGACCCGAGTACCCAGCCAGCGCTCCAACTACTCCACATCAAAGCAGTTGCCCTGTATTACTTTGAAACAAAACTCTAACTGAGGCCAACAGGGAAGTAGCCATGTCTTTTGGGTGTCCCTCAATGATCACTACGAGTGACACAAAGAGCAGACTGCCTGAAGCGATCGATGACTCTCGATTGAGCAGTGAGCCGGGCAAGTGGAATTCCCAGCCAAAGGGTCATCCCAGCTTGTTGGAATCATATGTTCAAACGATTAAGCTTTACAACATCCTTGGATGGGTATTGAACCGAGATGAGCCGCAAGTTTTGTTGTCCGCCAGAGACAGCAAAGGAGTACTGTCCGAAGTTGCGGCAAAAGTTCAAGCCATTTTGGAACTTGACACGTCGATTACGGAATGGCGGGATTCATTGCCTGACTATCTCCAGTACCACCCAGACTCCACAAAATGCTGCCAGGCGGGAGGTGTGGCTGCAGACGAGCTTTCAATTCCGTCCGCTGACCTCTTCATCCAAGCGAAGAGGCTTTACCTAAGGTATGAGTCTATCCTAAGCTCGTTAAACTGGACTGACGTGCTATAGATTCCTACACATCCGTCTGCTTATTTTGCGTCCTGGCCTGGAGCTTCTTTTTAAGAGGCGTAGACAGGAAACAGCAAAGCCCCCCCAACGGCCACTTGAAGCAAAACTTGAAGATGTGCTGACTAGCAGTATCGCTGCACAGTGTGCCATTACTACTCAAAGCTTTGTCAAATTTTTTGACTCTGAGATACGATCAGGCAACCTGGGGGCTTGGTGGTACGACGTGAGCTGTAAGTGCTAAGGACGCCGTCTGGTGAGGATCATGCTGACCATGTACAACATGCAGACTTGCACAGCTGTGCGAGCACGCTTTTGATGGCTCGGTTATGCACTTTCAGTGATAGCGCCATCACAGATAAGTCCTTGTCAACTAGCTGGAACCTGTGTTTGCAATGTCTCTCTCGATACACAGAGATAAGTATGATCGCCAGAAAGTCCTTACGTCTTCTTCGAGAGAGCGCAACCCGAATGCTTCCGGAGGATGATGTTCACTCAACGGAGCTGGAGAGCAACGGTGTGGCCAGTGATTCTATCGACAGCGACCAGAAGCCTGATCCGCGCCGCGGAAGAAAACAGATCCTCACAAATGAAGGACTTCCACAGGCGCAGATTACTCGGACTCTTGAGAAGCTGGCTCAAACAGGAGCAAATTCGCACGAGGATCTGTCGGGACAAACATGCGACATTCCACCGCCCCCTTCCCAAGTACGACAGGGGATGGATTGCACTCTAGAGGACGCCATTTCTTGGGATGGCCTCGCTGGCGGGCTTTGGGCTTCTGATCCCGCGGAGGCTTCGTACTGGTTTTTGAACCCGTATTTCTCCCAGCTGGACACCTTGCCACTCAACGTTGATGGCATGAACGTTGTATCGTAGTTCAATTTCGATAATGATCTAGAATTGATGAAGCTAGTGCGATTGACTCAGTCGTCAACACCTATCAACACAATCTAGACTTGTTGCATTTATGGGGTTTAGCTATCTGCTTGTCATTCCGAAAGATACAGTGTGCATCCTTAGTGCTTATGGAGCCATTGCCGAAGCCACAAAACTGCCGCATCCTTTGCCCTCTCTAAGCCCTTCATCTCAGCGGGGTTTGTGGGATCGCCTCGCACGGCGAAGCCATGCTCAAGCCCTGGAAAATACTGGTAATCATAGGCAAAGCCCAAGGTGGGAATGACTTTGTTGCAATGCGCCTTCAGCTCCTCTGTAAACATCATATCCACTTCCGGAGCCAGGATCTGGACTGGGACCCCAACGCTTTCGATCTCGTGCTTCTCGAGGAGGGATGGATGAGCGGTGGAAATGCAGTCGACCAGCTGGTTGCCCTTGGCTCCAAGACGGAAGACAGCCCAGCCGCCGAAGCAAAATCCGATTGCTCCAACACGAAGGTACTGAGAGCGCAGGGCTCTCGCGCAGTCGAGGATCTCCGGTTCCCGTATAGCCTTGGAGTTGCGAGCCATGAAAGATGGAAGATCGATTTCGCCCCATCGACTTTGGTCCGAGATGATCTCGGCCGGAATGACTTCGCCGCCGAAGCTGTATTGATAGCCAAGATTAGCAAATATTTCACTGAATGACTTGGAGTGGGCTTACAAGTCGGGGACGTAGACGGTGGCATCAACCTCCTGAGCGTAATGATCCGCCAGGATCCGTGTGTTTGAGAACGTCCATCCATAAAGGTCGTGGATGATCATGATGGCCACACTCTGGTTTGACCCCGTGACATAGCAGTCACGCCCGCCAAGTTTGGCATCTCGGCCTTTTGGTTTGGCATTCCACTGGAAGCCCTTAAGACAGCAATCGCCCATGTTGAAAATGCACACTGCTGTCAGCCGAAGCCGGTAGGTGCTGAGTGCGGGGTGAACACGTAATACTTGGAGGTGTGGAAGATTGGGTCGGGGTTTTGAGAGCACATAAAGCGTCGGCCGTAGCCGTACCTTCGGACATTTTCGGACGCGCCGGACAGCGACTCGGACGCACTGGACAGCAGCACGGACGCGGATCGGCAACAACGATGCATCATTGTTGCACCGGAAGCTACCCGCCTTAACTCCGCAATCAGAAAACACAGTGCTTATCAAGCAAGACGAGGCAAGCTTGGAAGACATGACACTGTGTGCCTAGCTTTAATTCATGTCTTATACACTGGCTTCGTCGGGGCATCAGCCGCCGATGTTTGGCGGGAGTGCCGCATCAGGCGGACATCAACAAAAACCCTGCCTCTTTACGAAGATTCCGTCCCCCTCACCTATAGCTCGAGACGATGACCATGTCACGCTCGGAAAGCTCACCTGTACCAACGGAAATCCGACACTCATTGGGCGAGGAGAAGCTGTCCGAAACAACACCGCACGAAACCGTGGAGCAAACAGGCTGGGATGGGCCGCAGGACCCAAAGAATCCCCAGAACTGGCCGCTTTCAAAGAGATATGGCCACATTGCTCTTGTCAGTATTCTCACGCTTCTGATGTAAGTTGAATGAGCGCCGAGGTAGTGACGCATGGTTCTAAATGCTGTGCTCTTAGGAACCTCTCGTCCACGATATATGCGCCTGGCGCCAAGCTACTCCGACATGACTTCGACATCAATAGCACCACGGTCAGCACCCTCACGACGAGCATCTACATGCTTGGTTTAGTCGGTGGTCCGATCATCGTAGCGCCGATGTCTGAGATGTTCGGTCGGCTCCCCGTTTATCACGTCTGCAACGCAGTCTTCTTGGCCTTCACCATCGCCTGTGCGAAGAGCACCGGCACCGGCATGTTCCTCGCCTTTAGGCTTCTGGCCGGTGCGGCAGGCTCCGCTCCGCTCACCATTGGGGGAGGGACAATTGCAGACCTCATGCCCAAGGAAAAACGGGGTGTAGCGATGGGAATGTTTGCCTTGGGGCCCACACTGGGCCCGAGCCTGGGGCCCATCGCGGGTGGTTTCATTTCACAGTCAATCGGTTGGCGATGGACATTTTGGGTACTTGCTATTGCGGTAAGCATTTGTCACATCTCACCCTGGTGCCGTTTGGCTGGAATCTGACCAGTCACAGCACGGCACGGTTGCGTTGGTTGCCCTCGTGTACATGCGAGAAACTTTTGCCAAAGTCCTGCTGCAAAGGAAAGCCAAACAATTTGCGGGGCCAGTCACGATCAGGCAAGATAAGGGCACGAATGCAAGCCAGTTGCTCCTCGCCTCATCTATTCGACCTCTTATGATGCTGATCTTCTCTCCAGCGGTCTTCTTAATATCACTCGCAGTTGCCTTTTCGTTCGGGTTAGCTTTCTTACTCATAACTACGTTTTCCTCCGTCTTTCAAGACCAATACGGCTTTTCTCTGGGGATTTCTGGTCTCAGCTATCTTGGTATGGGGTCCGGCATGCTGGTTGCCGTAGCTCTCTTCAGCTTGGCCAGCGACAAAGTTCTCCGCTGGCACGTAGCCAAGGGCTTTGTTGAGCCCGAGAATCGCTTAGCAATGATGGCCGTGTTCACGCCAGTCATGCCAATTGGATTCTTTTGGTATGGCTGGGCTGCTGATGCAAAGGCACATTGGATCGTGCCTATTATCGGAGCCGCTTTTGTTGGATTCGGTAGTTTGTTTGTCATGGTGAGTCAATATGTGTCTTTGGGCGCAAAGAAATGTTTCTGACCATCGTGACGTAGATGACGGCACAGATCTATCTCGTGGACGCCTTCGGTCCCGCACAAGCCGCCTCTGCACTCGCAGCGTTAACGATGCTGCGTTCGGTATTTGCTGCCTTTCTTCCCATGGCAGGGCCTCCTCTATACGACGCACTCGGATTGGGATGGGGAAATACGATACTGGGATTCCTAGCTCTAGCCTTCGTCCCTGTTCCAATTCTCTTTTACAAATATGGGACGGTGTTGAGGCAGAAATTTCCCCCAAAATTCTAGATAGCTGTCTACTTCTGCCAACTAAACGAAACCGTTTAGTACACTAGAAAGGATTCTAGAGCGACGAGGACTAGTCTTTACATAATATGTATTCTCCTCGGTTCAACCTTATTTAGACGTGATGATGAAATTTGTCTTTTATAAAATCAACGAATTACCTAACACGTACTATAGATTTGTCGAATAGCGCTTAAGAAAAACTGTAATAGATTACAAATTGTGTTCTTCTTCAGGTGTATAACATCGAGAACGAGTGTATAGAAGTGCAGCTGTATCTCGATCCTTACAGGGCCAAGAAGAAGGAACTTGCTTCTGCGGTCAATCCTCAGGCCGTGTAGATAAGGACGGAAGCGATCAGAGCGAGCAGAGAAAACGAATCATATATCGCGACTGTATATTACTACTCAAGAACAATGGTTCGAAACTTTGGGCGAGATCTAGCCCACTGTTTTAAGAAAACATGACCAACTCCCACCCGACGCCAAACATCGCCATGGACACTAATCATCATGACGGCAAAGACCGGAGGAGGGTTTCGTCCACCGCCTATCTCCAAAGTGTCACCGTATTCCATATCTCTTATGAACTCCTTTATCCTTGAAACCCGTTCGATCGGGGTTCCCGGCAAAGGGCCCACAAGATCCTCCCAGTCAGTGGTAGTTGATGACCGTTCAACATTCTTGATATCACATAACAGCTCGGTTTCCCTCAATGCAATTGCGATCAAAGTGGCGAAAAGGTGAGAGCTGTCCAATGCTTGCTTTACAGCCTTTGCATGTGGGTTGTTCAGGTGCATTATGCCAGCAGTATTGCCGTTCTGGTCCTCCAAGCGGAACGGTTCGGACAATTCTCTCTTCGTGGTGGAGTGGCAACGTTCCAAGAAGTATCCTGAAATCTGAGAGTGAACGACAAGACGACCTGGGTTAGACGCAGCGCCGATCTCTGCCTTGGAAAGCCGACAGCTTACGTCGCCCAAGAGGCCGCGACTTTCCAGGCAAAAATCTGTAGATCGTTCTGTTACCTGTCTTCTCAGGCTAAAGCTGTGTACGATGGAATACTCAGGGGACGAGAGCGAAGAGCACGTCGGGTTCACCTTCTTAGTTCTTCGTTATTCGTTAGATTGCAGACCCTTTAGGTCTATGTCTGATAGTCTACATCATAACCGCCATCCCTTGCGCATTCCTCCCCACCCCCATCCCTGTCAACTCAAAATGCTGAACCATCCTCGCCTTCCCCCTCCCCCCCGAAACATCCAGCACCGTAACCGCAGCCGGGCTACTCCCATTCCCCGGCGCCAACGCATACACAAAATCCCCCGCCGCCTTGAGATCAATCAGCCCCGGATCGCCACTCCCCTCCAAATCCACCACCCCGACGACGCTCGCATCCTCCACACTCATCTCCACAACCCGGTTCACACCGACATCCGTCACGAACGCCGTCCCCGTAGCCTCAGACACCGTCGCCCAGCACGTCGCCATCTGCCCATCCACCGCCTGCTTCGCCAGCAGCTGCGCCTGATTGTTGCCGCTCCCCACCGACAACACCGCCGCCCCAAACGCCGCGTCCGTCACGAACACCTTATCCGCGCTCCCCGGCACCAGCGCCGCGCCAAACAGCACCGCCGTGCCCTCCGGCGACGAGCGCGTATCGCGCGACGCCAGCCTCGCGCGCGCCCTTCTGCCCCCCTTGCCGCCGCCACCCCACCGCCACCGCCGCCGCTGCTGCTGCTGCTGCTCGACGACATCGAACACCGACACGAACCCCGTCTTATTCGCCGCCGGGTCGCCCTTAACCGTCGTAACCAGCCTGCTCTCGTCGGCGGAGAAGAAGGCGTGTGAAACCGTATTCGTCGGGCCGACGGGCGGCGTCGACTGGCCAAGGTCGAAGGGGCGGAGGGCGTCCATGGCGGCCACGAAGCCGGCGGCCGGGTGGAAGGGCGCGCAGGAGATGCCGGTTTTGGTGCCGGTGGTGCCGACGCAGGCGAGGCGGTTCTTCGACGAGGCTGCCACCGTGTTGGGGAATTCGCCGGGGATGGGCATGGGCTGGCCCAGGGGGTGGAGGTGCGTGGGGTTGGAGGCGGAGATGGCCATCATAGTGAGGGTGTCGGAGCCGGCGTTGACGGCGAAGAGGGACTGGTGGGGGGTTGCTGTTAGTTGGGGGGAGTGGTGGTGGGGAGGGTGCGGGAACGTACGTTGCCGGCGATGGTCAGAGATGATTGGCCGACTAGTGCGTCTGGGGCGGAGGTTTTGTTTGTCGCGCCGTCTATCGCGTTGGAGCCGGCGCCGTTGGTGGCGGTGACGGTGCCGTCGGACAGGGTGCCGTCGGCGGCGATGGGGAGGGCGACGACGGCGTTCTGCGCGTCGTTCGTGAGGAAGTAGATGGCTTTCCCAACTGCTGGAGTTCTTGCTGCTGCTTGACATCCAACCCCACAGTGGGGCGCTGGTGCACCAGCAGCTAGAGTGAATAGCCAGAGGCCGGAGAGAAGGAGGGAAGATTGTGTGGGCATGGTGCGTGTAGTACAGTGCTTTTCGAGGGAAAACGAGCGAATAAAAGAGAAGGCAGACAAGAATCCAGCTTGCCAGTGAAGAGTGTTCAGGATGTGTGCTTTCCAAATATTCGACCATGGTCTCCTCCATTTATACGACTTGACCTTTGGCTTTTGCATTAGAAGAGAAGGAGCAACAAAACACCATCGCGACACTAGACACACGCTCTTCGGTCAAGTGCATGCTGTATATCTGGATGATGCTGACAGTGTTCCCGAATGGGTGAATGATTATTGAATCAACATTACCGCATCGAGCTAGTGAAATGTGGTCACAGACACTGTGCGCGTCTGGGGTTTGATCGACGCGTCGCTAAGCTGAATGAGGGAAAATTGGATCACTGATCAGGCGGAAAGCATATTGAAACTCATCTTGTATCAGCACAGACCTCAGACGGACCAATTGAATCTGCACAGTACTGGGGCAACGCGTTGATGCTCCATTGTTCGTGATCTCCAGGCATGTACGGCTCGCAGCTTCTCAAGAGTTTTGAACATGAAAAGCAATAGGTTAGCGCCGCTGAATGCAGTGCAGGTGTGTGTTATTGGGGAAGTCAACAGAAAAATTTCTACGGCAGTTATTGAGAAAATTTAAAGACTCTGACTGCAAGTTTACGGCCGAACTCTTCAACCAATGCGGCTTTCGCACGTGGCTTCAGCTACCGTGCCAGCAGCTAGACACTGCACAGAAACAATGTTTTGTTGTCATATTGCCTATCATCTCGGGTGTTGCCGGCTCCTGAAACGTCATCCGCCGCTTGCGAGGTTTCACCCCACCAACAGTAACGGTTCACTTTCCACGCTCCTGTCTCACCCCTCTCGCGGTATAAGTCAAGTCTACTAAGACTCTGGTACATACAGTAGCCACAATTTCCAAAATCACCCACATCGACGTCCCGTCATCCAGCTGTCCGCACAGTTTCGACACTCACCTTAGGAATCAATAAACCATTTACAGGAGCTTTTCTTTCAATACTTTAACATGAAATTCAAGTTTAGAAATTTCGGAAACCGTTCTGAAGGTGGGTGCAGTGGATGGTTTTCTATTTGTACTCGGATTGACCTAAACTTCCAGCAGATTCGGGCCAGTTGAAGGCAAATCCCGACAATACACTCCACAAACGACGTGCACAAGTTCGGAAAGCACAAAGGTAAATCGCAGCTTTCGCTCCAGGCATCAGCAAGCATTAACCTGACCATCCAGGACACACCGCGAGCGCAAAGAAGCCTACACAAAAGCTCTGGAAGCTGAGGTTCTCCAGCTCCGAAGCAACGAGGCCAATCTGCTCCGGGAGACCAAAACTCTATATGCAGAGATCACAAGGCTAAACGATGTGTTGCGAGTGAACGGGGTTGAGCCGACATCAACCCAAAGCCACATCACGTTGCGTCCGCCTGAACGGGAAACCACAGTCTCCATCGAGACCTACCACACGCAGAAACAGCTCATCGTCCGGAGCCCGGTCGCTGATCCGCAGAGAAAACACCGTGCTCTGATACCCCAGAGAGCGGCTAGCTACGCACTGCACAAAGGGCAGCTTGCCGGAACGGGCGTCCGCAGGGTCCAGAGGATAGATTACCATAAACGTAGGTATTAAAGCTTCCACATACCTGCCACATGACTGACGGTCATCTTCAGCTTGGAGAGACACGATGCTTCCAACCACCGCCCGCAGCTCAATCGACCATGTAGCTACCATCTCGACGTGCATGAGGGACCAAGACGCAACGAGCATTGGAGTCGAGTTCGTCTTAATGTGAGTGCACGGCCAATCAAACGAGCGTCAGCTCACAATTGACCACCTTTAGTCTCGAACGTCCTTGTCTAGCCCATATGGAGGGCGCTCTGAAGGACTCCTCCGCTCCACATGGTCACGTCCTCACGCTTTCAGCTCCTTTACTCTACCAAGCCCCAGCAGAAACCGCTTCACAGACACACTCTCACAGCTGGAGCGTACCAAAGGAAAGCTTAGAGTGTCTTCTAAAGCTATCTCCGAACCTGAGTCCGACGGACGAGGTGACGCCGATACAAGCGTGGGATTACATTCGACGGCACCCTGCATTCCACTTACTCGAAGTGGACAAGCTCAGGAGCTTGGCGGAAAGGCTGCGTCAGCATGTGGAATGCCATGGGTATGTAACGTTGCCTAATCTTATCTCGCGAGTAGTAAGACTGATCTTTTTGCTGGCAGTTTCGGGGCGGTCGTCAGGCGAGACTTGTTTCAGGGCCTCATGCACGAAGTGGTAGCCGGGCATGCTTTTTGAAGGGACGAATAAACGCGAAGAGTGGCAATCGCCTGATTGAAGTAGGGCTGGCGAGGATGCAGCCAAGCCGGAACGGGCTGTTGCGTTGGGGAGATCGGCGGCAGGTTGAGACGAAACGGGTAGGTGCCCTGCGCGGAAGAGGGCAAGACTCGCTGCCGTCAGCCTGGGCCGTTATTGACGACCGGCATTTCAGGTTGGGGGCGGCTTCGCTGGAATACTGTATTTAGTCTTGCTCAGACGGCGAGATCTCAACGGCCTGTTGAATTCCACCTCTTTTGCTCCCGTAGAGTGGTGTGTGGGGTTTCGCATTCGTTTCATCCAGTGGGGGCCGATCTGACCAGACCAGCGATTCTCCGACCTGAGCTCAGAGAGCGTTGCTTTGATTCGTTCTCCCGACTGCAACATTACTCGCCATGGCCGACACTTCCGGCTCTTTCAAAGTCATCATCGCGGGAGGCAGCCTTGTGGGCCTGGCACTGGCATTGTGCTTCGAACGTGCAGGGATCGAATACGAGCTATTCGAAAAGGGCGAACTTGCCCCGCAGCTAGGTGCATCGATAGGCTGGCATCCGCACGGCGTCCGGATTCTCGAGCAGCTGGGGCTGCGAGACGACATTCAGAAAACGGCGGTTCCTCTCGTCGACAGGCTGATATTCGACGAGAATGGCAGGTGCATAGAGAAGTCGAAGGCGCTGTGGACAATCTCACAGAGGTATGTACGAGGCCAGCTGCAGAAGAGTGGATAAATGACTAAGCTTGCGTAGCATGGGACATCCAATGCTGTTCATCGAGAGGTGCGAAATGCTCAGCATCCTTTCTTCGCACCTCAAAAACAAGGATCGAATACACACGCATTGTAGTATTCAGTCGTATCAGGAGACGGAGAAGGGCGTATCTGTTACCACCAATGACGGACGGGTTGTGAACGGGAGCATCCTTGTGGGTGCAGATGGGATTCACAGCCACGTGAGAGGGTTGATGGCAGACGTGATTTCCAAGACAGATCCAGTGCTTGCAAAGGAGCTGAGAACAGGTAGAGCCCCACTGATTCACGATTCTGTCCAAATCACTCACAGTATGGTCTAGGGTTTGTCGCCGAGTACAAATGTGTCTTCGGCGTATCCCGGAACGGATCCAATACGCCTATAATGCCAGACGCGACAACAAATACCGTCTACTATGATTACTACTCTATCTTGACAGCAACAGGTGTCCCGGGACTCATTTTTTGGTTTCTGTTCGTCAAGCTTCCTGCCCCAGTACGGACCCCGGATTGCCCACGATACAGCGAAGCCGATTTGGAAAAGACGATCGAAGAATTCGGCAGCAAAACCATAGGGCCGACGTACACGGTGAGGGATCTCTGGGATGCGCGGGTCAAAGCATCCATGGTGCCGCTGGAGGAGGGCGTGCTCAAGAAATGGAGTCATGGCCGTGTTGTTCTGGTTGGCGACTCGATCAACAAGGTGTGTTTGAACCAACGATCTGCTATGATTCGGCTCTGACATATCATCCACAGGTCACCATCAATGCCGGACTCGGCGGAAACACGGCGTACGAAGGAATTGTGTGCTTGACCAACGGACTCGTCGAGCTTTTGGCGCGGTCCCCGACACCCTCGCTGAGTGAACTCACCGCCGTCTTCCAAGAGTTCGAAGAGACGCATCGTCAGAGGGCCGATACCGTGACCTGGCTCTCGGGTTTGATCACGAGATACGAGTCTCAAGACAAGTGGTATCTGAAGTTTGTGTCGCGGTGGGTGAGTCCGTGGTTGAGTGACGCGCTCAAGACTGATACCTATGTCTCATTTTTCGGGAAAGCTCCGTATTTCAATTGGCTTCCCAAGCCGAAGCCAGGAGTAGTAGTGGACGCTAGATTATAAACGGGCATAGATGTCTTGTCGTATTTCCTTTTCGGGCCGTCAAGTAGGATTCGAATAAACTGCCAGGGGGTTTTCTTTTTCCGCCACTTCGATAACAGCAGCAGGACACCTTTCGAGACTGGTAGTATCATCCTGCTCCTGTTGGCCATCTTTCCAGTAGCCTGACAGTTTTTCTAACAGAGAGGCTCCTCGCTATAGTGCCAATTGGACTACTTTCGCCTCAATACAACGAGGATGCTCGTCAAAATAGGCATGAAATTCGACGAGGGTGACGATTATCGTGCCATGTCCTTCAGCTCCGTATCGCAAAGTGTTCACTACTGAGTATTGAATGACTTGGGGCATTATTGGTCTCGGACGTGGCAAGGAAAGCTGGTGTTGTTCTCCGAAGGTTGTTCCACGAGAATACCGGATGTTGGAATATTTTCGTGCATGTCTTTGAAACGCATTATCGATGACTCAGCCCTATTGTCCACAGCGCCACAGTGGCGCCATAGAATTTCAATGCGCCAAGGTACCTCGGGATAGAAGCTCGCTGCTTGTGACAAAGATCAGGCCTATCAATTCCGGCCGTAGAGGATTCAGGGCTTGTACGGGATCTCGGGAATGCTCCGTTCTTGTCGCCACATTTTCTGCAGGGGCTATCGTTAATATAGACCGTTTTATGTGGCGTGTAGGGATCGATAACGACTTGTGTGAAATAAGCTTTGCAGTTGGGGGCCAACAAGCATGTTTTTCAGGGCCCGGTAGCGAGGACGAGGGCTAGAACTTTGTTTGGATTTACCCAATGTGGGGATCCTTCCGGAGCAGGCAGCTACCCCCGCATCCTTCATGCACTCCTAATAAAAGCTCCGTGGGGCAGATTCGGCTGGGCTTAATATATTTCCGCGTACGCGCCAGACACATTGTGCTGGCACCTCCACCGCTCTTTTTATTTCGCACTTCTCCTGCATTTTCGAGGGGCAGGCAAGATGGGGTTCCTTTCACGTTCTTTGGTTGCTGCTGCATGCACGCTCTCGTTCTCGGTGAATGTGGTTGTTGCCCAAAACTCGACCTGCAAATGCATCCCGGGTGACGCTTGCTGGCCGGCAGCCGATGCCTGGGCAGAGCTCAACACAACCGTGTCCGGAAAGCTCATTGCGAACAAACCGCTGGCCCACGTCTGCCACGACCCCGACTACGACGAGACCGCCTGCACCGCGCTCAAGTCCGAATGGGTGTGGCCGCTTGTGTTGTAAGTTCCCCCTCTCAAAGCCAACGCGAAAACGAATACGACTGACCATCCATGCCGCAGCCAAGACGCGCCGACAGCCATGATGGACCCAGTCTGGCAGACCTGCACGCCGTTCACCGCCCGCGAGGAGCCGTGCGAGCTCGGCCGCGACGCCGCGTACTCGATCAACGTGACCTCCGCCGAAGACATCGCAGCCGGCGTCAAATTCGCCAACGAGCACAACATCCGCCTCGTCGTCCGCAGCACCGGCCATGAGTAAGCCTGTCCCCATCCACGTCCCACCTCCAAATCCGCATTCTCCTTTACCCACCACACACCCACGCGCCCCCGCCCCAAGAGCTCTCACAGAAACACTAACAACGCCCACAGCTTCCTCGGCCGCAGCACCGGCACCGGCTCACTGAGCCTCTGGACCCACAACATGCGCACCACGACCGTCATCGCCGACTACACCTCCCCCTCCTACTCCGGCCCCGCCATCCGCCTCGCCGCCGGCGTCCGCGGCACCGATGCCCTCTCTGCTGCAACAGAAGCGGGCTACGTAGTCCTCACCGGCAACTGCCCCACCGTCGGCCTCGTCGGCGGGTGGACGCAGGGCGGCGGGCACAGCACGCTGAGCTCCATCCACGGCATGGGCGCGGACCAAGTTCTCGAGTGGGAAGTGGTGACGGCCGGCGGTGAGATCGTAACTGCCACCCCGACGCAGGACGCCGAGCTGTACTGGGCGCTGTCGGGCGGCGGGGCGGGGGCCTACGCCGTCGCCGCGTCCGTCACCGTGCGCGCGTACCCAGACCTGACCGTCGGCGGCGCCTCACTCGCCTTCGCCAAGGGCGGCAACACGTCCAACGACACGTTCTGGGCCGGCGTGCAGGCGCTCGTCGCCGCCCTCCCCTCGCTCGTCGACCAGGGCGGCCACGCGAGCTTCAGCGTGTCGAGCGCCGGGTTCCGCCTGCTGCCGCTGACGCTGCCGGGCGCGGACGAGGCGGGCGTGCGGGCGGCGTTGGCGCCGTTCACGGATGCGCTGGCGGAGCTGGGGATACCGTTCGCGCTGAACGTGACGAGCTTTCCGTCGTTTTATACGCATTATGAGACGTTCCTCGGGCCCATCCCGCGGGGGACGATGAACATCAACGTCATGATGGGCGGGCGGCTGGTGCCGCGGGAGGTGGTGGAAGCGGATAACGGCACCGCGCTTGTCGACGCGTTCCGGCAGCTGCAGGAGGTGGAGGCGCCGGGGCTGGTGCTCGCCGGGATAGGGTTGAAGGCCGGGGAGGTAAGTAAGGCGGTGGCGCCGAATGCGCTGCTGCCGGCGTGGAGGGAGAGTTTGATTTCGGTGTTGTCGGTGATTCCGTGGGACTTTGCGGCGACGGAGGAGGTGAATCGCGCGAGGGAGAAGACGCTGAATGAGGTCGTGGTGCCGCGGCTGACGGAGCTGACGCCGGGGTCGGGGACGTATATGAATGAGGCGAGCTATTTGAATCCGGATTGGAAGGAGGATTACTATGGCGAGAATTATGAGAAATTGAGGGCCATCAAGGAGGAGTGGGATCCGAGTGGGTTGTTTTACGGACCGGCTGTTGTGGGCAGTGATGCTTGGGTTGAGACGGATGGCAGGCTTTGCAGGGCATGAACGCTGGTATAGTGGAACGACCAGTTTATGTCAGTTTTTAAGCTGTAACTTGGCAAAATAAGCATGGATTCATACCCAAACAGCGGTTCAGCCCGATGGAAGCCAGGAGATGTGACAAACCAATGTCACACTATTCTCTCTGCTCTACTTGCGCAAGGCTCAGATCTCTACGTCATTTGCAGCAAGAGCGCGGAGGCTGTTTGCTTTGGTCTACAGTGCTACCGTGGTTAAGCTCCGCCCAACCATGCAGTTTCAATCCTCCGTGACTGCGAGTGTCCGACAGCAAAGTAGTGGTATTTTGAATTAATCAGCAGGACCGTCCGATAGCTTCCAAGGCCACATAACACGATTCCCAGGAAAGTATTGATCGCCTCCACCCTCTTCATAACCTTTTTCCAAAAGCGCCGGACTATCCAACCAATTATCTTATCCCGAATACATGGTTGGCTCTCCGGGAATTATGCTATCAAGTAGATGTTCACCGTAGCTAGGTGGTGCCGACATTTCGGGTTCGCTTAAGATATGCTGATCTGCATTGATATTTGCAACTGGCTGGAGCAACGAGTGTGGAGCCGGCCCCCTCACTGGAACAAACAATCTTGGGGAGAAGTAGACCTGTTCCTGAACCCCGTATGTCAGCTGCAAAGCCCCGGTGAGATATTGCTGAAGCTCCTACCTCGCATGTTTCGCCATGCTCGTTATCCACGCTTAGCGTCACCCGCAGTTTGTATCGCACATTTATGCCTTCTTCGTCGATGCTCTGCGCGCATGCATACGGCGGCAATGGTAACGGCAGTGGTACCGAAAAGCACATTCTCCGATCGCTTTCACCCACACCTTCATCTTGTGTTCCAATCTTCGCACTTGTAGAGATTATATCCTCCGGTCGCATCGTCGTAGATGTGATGACGGCCGTCTTTTTGGTCGTGCGGAACGGTGTGCCGTCCTTGAAAACAATGAGTTGTATCGTCTGGAACAGCTCGACTCTGATGGGATGCAGCTTGAGGGGGCCGCTGGAACACGTTGTCAGTGCGAAATCGAGATCGAGTTCCCCATCTACAGGCTGGTAAGGTTGTGGAAGAGATATGTGACAGGTCAGCGTAGAAGGGATCGTTATGCGGCGGGTCTGCAAGGTACGATGCATTAGGACGTTTGAATTTCGACCGACGGCTGAGTTGATCACTGACCTCCGGAGCAATGAATAGCTGATCAGCCCAGAAGGATGGGGATTTGATAATTCGTATACGTTCGCATGTGCTCAGCGATTTCGTCAAAACGCCGGTGGATACCTCTGCCACCAGGGAGTAGCGGATGTAGGCTTCGTCAAGCAGCCGCGGCACTGTCTCGGGCATGTCCGGATCTAGCTGGAAGGAAAACGGCCAGCTGTAAAGACCGGGACCAGCCTTGCTGGCCTGCGCCGCGTTCTTCACCATGAGGTGAAGCCGTTGGCTTTGCAGGTGGACCGTGTCCTTTTGTTGCACCGTTTGCGGGTGCAGCGTATCCGTCACCCAGCTGAGTGTCGCCCTCGGTCAGAAAGTGTTCGAAATTTTTGGGAAACCGATGGGCGCTGACCTTACTTTCCGAACGCCGCACAGCCGTACCTCAACGGACCTGATGGTTGTCGGCGTTTGCGTGTAGAAGGTCACGGTGCCTTCGATCGTCTTTTTCTGACCGTCTCTGTGCTCTTGACGAAATACAATGTCCTTGCTATCAAGACTACAAGAGAGAAATAGCCGCGTCAGCAGTGCTTTGGAGAAAGTCCGGCGTTGTACTGCGTACTGTATCCTCACACTTTTCCCAGAATCGATTGGCAGCATTGTTTTCTTCGTCGTCGAGATGTCGATTTGTTTTTGCAGGCACGAAGAAAGTGATCCAGGTCCAAAATGTGGTATAATTGATGTGATGTTGTTGATCCACCGCGGAGCTTTGAGTTGTATGTGTTTCGTTCGAAAGGATTAATTCAGGGTTGGCGGTTAATCTGCTTACCAAGCGCAAGCGGGGTCTTGAGCAATTAAACAAGCTGGTCTGTTTGCGATTCGCTTGCTTGACTGCTTACCGAGCGGTCGTCAAGTATAAACACGTCATACTCCAGCTTTTCTAGGTTTAGCTTTTACTCGAAGGGGGTTTCTCCGGACCTTAGCTCGGTCAAGGGCTCTCTGAGGTCGCTTGCAGACCGCTTGCTCGATTGCTTGGTAAGCCGTTTGCGCTTGTTGTGAACCCGAGATGCATTACGTAAATGATACCTGACCTACTCCCTCCGGCTGCGCAAGAAGCCTCTTTTGGTAGTTAACAATTAAGGCAAAGCCGCCGCTCCCTCTCTAGCTCCCACAAACCCTCACCACACTAGTTTCAAACTGACTCTTTTCTCGTGACCGGAGTCGAAGGCACCGGATCCTCCTCGATCTTGGGCAGGTTCGCAATCCCTTTCGTGACCCGAGCAGGACAGCCGACGGCAACGCTCCAAGCCGGGATATCCCGGGTCACCACCGCGCCAGCTCCGATCGTGCACCCGTCGCCGATAGTTACTCCCGGAAGAATCGCCACGTGCCCGCCAATCCAGCAGTCGTTTCCAATGATCACCGGCTTCGCGAACTCGACATTATCCCTCCGACTCTGTACTTCCGTCTCGTGCGTCGCTGCGAAGATGGACACATTAGGTCCGATAATTACCCTGTCCCCAATCGTGACGAGGCCGCAGTCCAGGATCGTCAGGTTGAAGTTGGAGTAGAAGCGCTTGCCTAGGCTGATATTGCAGCCGTAGTCGATGTGGAAAGGGGGCTCGATGATGGTTTCGTCGTCGTCGAGGCGGCCGATTATCTCGTGGAGCATGGCCAGGCGCGTCTTTTGTAGCGTTTCGAAGTTGGCGTTGGCTTCCGGTGGGAAGTAGTTGTTGTAGCGATGGGACCAGGCGCGGGCTTTGAAGCGTGCGTTTTCCAAGTCGGGAACGAAGGCGTCGTAGCTGTGTAGGACCAGTGAGCTGCAAGTTAGACAAGGATACTTGGCGTGCCAAAGGTATGTGTTTGGAATGGGCTTGCTTACAGCATTCCTGAAATCATCCGCTCATACTGCTCACACCAGGGCACATTCTCCAGTCTCCAAGCCTTCCTGACTTGCTCAAGATCCTTCAATTGAACTGCCATATTTTCCACGTGCGATAGTTCTCTTGGTTCTTGTTGAGGGACTGGCTATCTCATCTAGGATTCCTATATGTATTGAGGCTGAAATTTGCGCGGAACTGGTGATCCGAATTGTAGCCCCTATCGCGTGTTGAAGACCCACATGGTGTGTCTCTGTGGTATTACTGTGGAGACGGTTCAAGGAAAGGGACTTACGGCGAGTATCAACTTTGGCTCTCCGTGTGCAGCATTACTGGAGTCTACCGTAGTCAACATGTCTACAGCATTTCTGAAAGGCGAACTTTCGTGATTCTAGCGCATACAACTGTCAAACTGGCATGAACGAATCGGAGGAATAAGAAGTTTTGCTCTATTTATACTCGCATTTTCGAAGTCTCCTTACAACGGCATCCATGCGTACAGTGAATGACGTCAATTTTTGCAACTGTCCAGGGGCCACTTGCTTATCATCATTCTGTTCTACTGGATTTTAGCTATTGACGTCTGGTCTAATCTAACGTACTTCGGCAGGACATGTTCGGTCTGAATTCTAGCACTAACTGCACTCTGGTACAACATGGTGTTGGACGTTGCCAGAGCTTATGTTTGAGTATTGACTTGAGAGCCCGAGTGACGGTACTGGCGCGGAATCCTCCGCGATTCCAACTCGAAAGCACGCGCTTGTCCGCTACAGGCAATTACCAGAACAAGGAATAGCCTCTTCGGGCAACAGTGCAAGTCTGACATCTTCCGTACGAGTACAGAGCCTGTTCCGGAAGAGGTAGGATGCGTAAAAATACGAGAATGTGCCAGTGCGTTTACCACTTTCAACCCGTATTACAGTGTGGCTGGCCTTTTCAATGACGCTCTATTGGTCTTCGAATGGATATCCTGGCTGAACACAGCATCTTGGACACCGTGAGATGAAACGTTCAGGGCTCATATTTATCACATAAATGTAAAAAAGGATGTCGACGTCTATTCGCCCCGAATTGAAATGAGTGGAACCGAAAAAAAGACAAATTCATATCTACTCTATTCTCAGGAACATGAAGAGAAATCATGTCTCAATAACCACACAAACCACTCTACTGGCGATCCGGCATCTGATTGAAGGGGTTGTTCGGGTCGGCCCGTTCTTCCTCTACTGTCGGAACCTTCTTGACGACTTTAGCGGGGCTGCCAACCGCGACCGAGTAAGGAGGAATGTCTTTCGTCACGACGGATCCTGCGCCGATAGTGCAGCCCCTCCCGATGGTTACGCCAGGCAGAATGATGACTTGACCGCCAATCCAACAGTCATCCTCGATTTTGATGGGATGTCCGAACTCGACAAATTTGATACGAGACAGCGCGCTTGTTTCGTGGCCGGCCGTGTAGATGTGCACGTTCGGGCCGAATTGGACTCGGTCTCCGATGATGACGAGACTCGTGTCCAAAATGGTGAGACTGTGGCCAACGGTTAGCAGCTCGCATGTGCATGCACAGATGTTCGCGTACCCGAAGTTTGCGAAGCAGTTCTTCCCTATGCTGACGTTGCATCCGTAGTCTGGGGCAAACGGTGGCTCGATAAATGTTCCGGAACCAACTTTCCCGAGAATTTCGCTGAGTAGCGCATGCTGCACCTCGCTATGCTTGTCGTATGGTGCTGCGTTGGGGTCGAGGTTGTTGTATCTGTACGACAAACAACGCGCCCTGTGTCGCCCTTCTCCCAACTGCTGGTTCAGCGGGTCGTATCTAGTGGGCGCAGTTAGATTAACAGGCTTTCCATTGGGTGCTCAAAGTGGTGTGAAAACTCACAGCATGCCCGAAATCATCTTTTCGTATTCCTCGCACCATGGCGTTCCGGTGAGCCCGCGAGCAATCTCGATGATTTCATTGTCTTTCTGTGTCTTTGCCATGGTGTGGAGTAGATGGTTGCGTACTTTTGGTTTGGAAAGGAAAGGCGTGGGGTTCAGTGGCGCGAGCATTTATACCCCGCTGCCCCGCCGGGCGGTGAGCCAGAACGGACAAAATCCCGTCATCAGGGACCACCACATCGGGCAACTAGCTTAGCCCGCGCATCACCTGATACATGGCTCGTCCTCAAGGCTGAAAGTATTGCTTTGTATTTCCCGAAGAACTCTCTTTTCTCTCAATAGTAACCGCACGTTGAATAGAATTCCTGTCTGAATCTGTTGTATACCATTTGAGCAATTTCCACGATGATACAAAAAGCTCGTACGAATTCGCCAGAGAAGGAAATAGGAGATTTTATCCTAGCTATAGTCTACTTCTCGAGACAAGCTTTCGAAGCCTTCGAAGCTCGGTGTTGCATTGATGCGCAGCGATCGTCCCTTGCTCCAGAGCACCGTCGATTGCGGCCCGCCACCCATGGGCCCAGTCCGCCGAGGCAAAGAATACATTTCCGTGTCTACTCTGCAGCTCCTCTTGATATTTCGTCATGTATCCAGGTCGCCACCAGGCTGGCCCCCCCTTTGAGTATGGGTCCGTACTCCAATTGTGGAAGAGCTATCATGCAGTCAGTTTACAGTCAGAAAGCATGTTGAGATTAGGGGAAGAACCAGTCTTTCAACATCCATTTCGTGAAGCTTCTTCAGAGCGTCCACAAGCTTCTCAGGGTCGCGCTCAGGGACAAAGGTATCTCTCTCATCTTTGCCGAAAGCTACGATGTGGACGTTGCCATTTGGAAGATTGCCATCGCCGTATCCGTACATGAGGGCGTTTGGATAGCGCATGCCATTCCAGCGCGCCAGCTCTGGGTTCGTCACGTCGGCGTGTATCTTGGTCATGTGATTGACGTGACCCAGCTGAATGGCTTCCCTACGCTTGGAAGAAAGCAAGGGGGTGAATTTCACGTCGCCAAGGACGTGTAGAGGCACAGTGCAAATGACGCGAGCTGCTTTGTGAGTCGTTCCATCCCTAATACGGACTCTCACAATTTCTTCAGGGCCATTCTCCAGCGCTTCCTCGACCGCGTCGACGTGGGAAGAAAAGGCATAATGTAAGCCTGTATCCACTGACTCATCGAACATCCGTTTCGCCAATTCCGACTGTCCTTCACGCAGCTTGTAACGAAGCCAGATGTCGTTAAAGTTGTCCGAACTATATGCTAGAAGAGCATGTGAGCGGATCATGTCCCACAGGGAAGAAGTCTCCATGTGGCCACCAGATATGTGCAGGAGGAGAGACTCGAGGAGACCGGCTTCCTCGGCACTGAGCCGATGCCTGATTTGATCGAAACGGTCGCGGCAGGACAGCCGGTCCCACCGCTCAACCGTGGCCCGATCGACGACGACGTTGCCGAGTTGGGCATGTGGCAGAGGGCAGACGTTCCGACATTGTGCGCCATCAACGTCGACGAAAATATCCCACGCCCGAGCTGCCATGCGCCCAGCCTCGTCATGTGGAAGCTTTCGTGGGATAGCGCCTGTGCCCAGAGCGTTAGCTTCGCATGGTAATCGACAGGAGGATCATCTCCACGTACCTGGGACGTTGATCGTGTAATATCCCTTCGCCTTGTCGGGATCGCCGGTCAGGATCAGATCTCGGTCCATGCCGTACCTGGTCATTTCCCGGAATAGATACTGCATGTGGTGCGTCACCCAGGTTCCTCCCATTTCGTACCTGAAACCTATGCTGAATCAGTCCGCTGCGTTCGATGTGGGTAGCCGAAATGCATCTTACCATCCTTGGACACGGTATACGTTCGACCGCCGATTCGATCTCTCGCCTCAAGAAGCAAGACGGAGTGTCCTGTGGACAATCATGTGTTAGCTACGCTTGTTTATTTTGTGCTTCTTGATCGGCGTAGATGCGAACCAGTCGTTGTAAGATCGCGAGCCGCCACGAGCCCTGCGTATCCTGCGCCGATGACGATCACGTCATACTTGGATGATAGCAAGATCTGTGGCGATTGTGGCGGCTGAATAACCCCTACACATTCCAACCCGCCCCTCGACAGGCCGGCATCGGCTGTCCAAACGTAGCCGTCCGATGTTTTGGGTGCCATGCCGCGAACGGTGTAGCTACAGTAGTGTCTTGGCCGAACGCCGATCCTGCAGGTTCAAGGGTACACTGCTTACTGGCGTCCGAGGCTGTGAGGAAGTCGAGCAGAATCTGTAGGTAGTTCGACGCCAATGCGGGGTTGAACTGTTCGGGGCGGCCAATGCGCTTGGCGCTGGTTCAATTGCCCGAAGAGGAAACAACCGCAATCCGGCCTATCCCCTTGCGGCATCAGTCCCAATCAGGGTGTGGAACTTCGCCCAGCCCTCGCCCCACATGGTATCCAACGTATTTTCATGCAGCGGAGACATCATGGAATACTAAAAGCTCCCGTCCAGGAAACAAATGTGTGCAACGTAAACATGCCAGACTTCAAGGGGCTTGATCTCTCCGGGAAAACGGCCATTGTCACCGGCGCCTCACGGTAAGTCCGAGCATTCCACGCAGATGCCTTTAATGGTGCATTGACCCGGTAGCAGTGGCATTGGAGCCGGCATCGCCGTGCTGCTCGGGAAACGTGGTGCAAACGTCGTCATCAACTACATTTCCCCGACCAGCCGAGAAAGAGCCGAGAAGGTGGCAGAAGAGGTCAAGACCAATGGCACCAAGGCTATTGTATGCCAGGCAGACGTCAGCAAACTGTCCGACGTCCCGAAACTGGTCGAGAGCGCCCTCGAAATAAGCCAGACCGGGAAGATTGAAATCCTGATTCACAAGTAGGTACAGTTCAGCTGGCCACGGATGCCCTGTGTCCTGACTTTCACGGCGCAGTGCGGCCCAGGGGAACGAAGCAAATCTAGTCGACACCACAGAAGACTTCTACAACAGCCACTTCGACACCAACGTCAAGGGCCCGATTTTCCTCACCAAGGCCGTTGAGCCGTACTTGCCCAAAGGCGGGCGCATCGTGTTCATCTCGTCGGCCGGCGCGCGGCTTGGAGTAGCGGGACAGACTGTGTACGCGGCAACCAAAGCCGCAAACGAGGCTCTGGTGAGGGTGTGGGCCAAGGAGCTCGGACAGTCGCACGGCATCACCGTCAACGCCGTCAACCCGGGCCCCGTTGCAACAGGTATGTCCGGTTTACGTTTCACCAGATTCACGCTTGCTGATTAATTTTCCCATCGTAAGACCAGTGGTTCCAGAGCGACGAGCAGTTCTTGAAGGACATGCAGCCATTGATCGATTCCACCCCGGCTGCTGCAAGGGTTGGGGAGGTGGATGACGTCGCGCCGCTGGTGGCATTCCTCTGTTCTGATGACGCGCGGTGGACTACTGGGTCCGTCTTGTCTGCCAATGGTGGTTTGTATAACTAAGGTTATTGCATCAAAGTTAGCTGCGGTTTGGATACGATGAATGTGCATTGATGAGTGGTCGGGTGACCTCGGTGAATTCGGCTCGGGGAAAGCACACGCAACATCCCCGTAGCACGCAGAACGGGGAAATGGGGGTGGCGGCATCTTCGGCATTTCTCCGATGCCCTCCAGCCTCTCTACAGTTTACGTACAAGCCACTGTTCACAATTCGCCGTCTTGCCGTCGTGTCTTCCTACAAGTGGAAATCGCAAGTTTGATCTAAGGTCGACCACTTATCAGAGAGCTGGGCGCCTCACTCCCTCTTGCCTAAGTAGGTATGTCCTAACTCTTCGACACGAGGAGTTGTGCTGATACAATCCAAGCTCATGTCGCAGAAAACATCGCGCGAGTTCAAGTTCGTCGACGGTCGGACCTGGAAAAAGCGCAAACGTGCACCACCGGAACAATTTCGCGGAGCTCCTGCCTTCTCATCCAATAGACGTGATCCCACTGCTTCAGCCCTTCCAGTCAGTCAGAAGGCTGTCATCTTCAACGCGAATACAACACGAGATAATGATGAGGACCAATACAGAAAGCAGTTCGAACTGCTATGCGCAATTCCGACTCCAAATTCTTCTTGTTCCAATGGAAGCCTGGCTCAGATGGCAGAAGCAGCTGAGAGCCCTCTAATTGATCCGCAGCTATCCGTAACACAGGAACTGGACGAGCTAGCATCATGGCCTACCGAGGCTGAACTAGACGCGTTCGACGAGTCAGCACTTTGCACTGGACATATGCCCAACAACTCGAGTCATCCAGCGCACGAAGATCGTCCGCAAGACAGTGATTCACCAGGCCTTTTATGGTCAGAGCACCGCATCCAGCTGTCAGACCTCGGACAGGCCGATCCAGAGCACGGAGAGAGAAGAGGTGAGAATCAGGCGGAAGGAGACTCTGAGGGCCCAGATGAAAGTACTGGTCGTAACGAGGAATCGGATGTTCTCTCCTCGTTACTAGGAGATCGTTGCATTCCGGACAGCCTCACGCTCATGCTGAATCAGTGTAAGAACAGGCTTTTACTGCATCATCCGTACAGGAAAGGCTGATTTGATTCAAACCCAGATAACAAGGAATTCTGCGTCCTTCCGCTGACATCCGACTTCGAGGCGAACCCTTTCCGCTGCCACGAGAAGCTGTCGACCAGCTCATCACAACTACTCATACACTCCATCCTCGCTTTGTCGTACCGTCACATCAATCGAGTCACAGGAAACTGCTCCACCGAAGCACGGCGGCATAAAGACGAAGCGTTGAAACTGCTGGAGCAAGAACTACACCTATCAAACACAAAAGCCAGTCTGCTTGATGCAGTCCTCATCCTCATCACGCTAGACGTAAGCATCCCCTCACGTCCCGCTGCAACACGGCTAACATTCCACAAGTGCGCAACATCCGCTCACGGTCCTTGGGTCTCGCATCTCAGTCGCGCATACAGCGTCCTCGAGTCCGCCGGTGGATTGGCCGCGATGCGCGTACCGAGGGCGCGGGCCCAGATTGAAATGCTGGTGTGGTGAGATGGCGCCGCCCCGACATGTTCATAACTACAAGTAACTGACCAATTCAGGTGGGACGTCACACTCGCTCTAACAAGCCGCAAAGGCTACGTCATGCCCGAATCGTACTTCTGCCGCCTCTTTGGAGACAACGCAGACGACATAACCAGCTTCTACAACGTCTCGGGCTGCCCGCGCGAGCTGTTCAAGCACATGGTGTGCCTGGCCAAGTACGCGCGGGAGCTGGAGCTGGCATCGACGATGACATGCGTGACGTTCCGGAACGATCCGGTGCTGGATGTTGAGAAGAGCATCAAGGAGTGGGCGGCGGACGAGTACGGTGATATCTGCGGCTTGGCTGGGTTGCAGCAGGGTGGGGAGCCAGGCGGTGATGATGATCTCGTCGAGCAGGGTGGCGGCGGTGAAGGAGGAGAGACGGTTGAGGAGAAGGTGAATGCGAAGCAGGATCTGCATCACTGTGCGGAGGCGTGGCGGTACGCTTTGCTTCTTTACGTTGAGAGGGTGTTCAGGTGGGATAGGAAGAGTCCGCCGTCGCCGAGAGGAGCGTTTCTTGCGAGGAAGACGCTTAACCACGTGTGGTGCTGCCGGCGTTCGACGATGGTGCAGAAGCAGCTGTTGTTGCCGGTGTTTCTCGCTGGATGCGAGACGAAGGATCCGGCTCTCAGAGCGTTGGCTAGTGAGTACTGCGCGTGGTGGAGTGAGAAGACGAGGTATGACATGTTCACTACTACATCTATCTTACTTGACGAGGTGTGGGCAAGCACGTCCACAACCTCTTGGTGGGGCTCGGTTATTGATGAGAAAAGCGGCGGAAATTCCCTATCGTATCAGTACCTGTTTGGATAGATCAACACAGTTGAGCTATAATAAATGATACTAAAAAAAAAAAAAAGAAAGGCTGATATAGCTGTAATTGGCATATTGAATGCCGTGATTTTCATGCGCGACATGGCAATAGCCTGGGTATGCACTTACTGCTGCTATTAGTGATTATGTTTCGGAGGATCCTTCAATATTCAGTTCGGAAGTGCGATCTGAGGATCTCATACATGAACTAATTCTACTGTTGGCACCGTCATGGCCGTGAATGTCCGGCACAAACTGCAAAGCTTGGTTGGAGATCAATGAGAGCGACTATCTACATCCAGCCACTTGGCTCTCGGGATAAGATAAATTCCTTCGGGGGAATTTGAATTGACAAAGTTTGCCACGCCGTTCCCATCATGTAGAGCGGCCCGCCCCCGCAGCGCCAAGTACTTCGCTACGGGGCCGCCCCGCGCGATCTTGAAGATCCCCTCCGCCCGAATGGTCGGTAAGAAATTCGTTGCCGATATACTAAATACAGAT
The DNA here is from genome assembly GCA_023087525.1 of Lasiodiplodia sp. KE8368. Taxonomy (NCBI): domain Eukaryota; kingdom Fungi; phylum Ascomycota; class Dothideomycetes; order Botryosphaeriales; family Botryosphaeriaceae; genus Lasiodiplodia; species Lasiodiplodia sp. KE8368. The sequence continues at coordinate 60,895 of JAJMYN010000081.1, forward strand.
CAAGAAGTGTTCGAGCGCAAGATCCATGCAAGGACGCACAACGGTACGGTGGAAGAACATCCCGACCAGCCCACCATGTCGGTGTTTCGCTGGTATTATCCGGCACATCTCGACCCGTCGCCACATGTTGTTATTTAGCATTTCACGGTTCTTAAATATGGACTTTTGGAGACGAACGAATACTGTACATAGTCTGTCTTTGCCCTTAGGTTGCTCCTCGTAGAGCAACTCATATTCGCTCAAGAATTTACTATGAATCTCACCTTTCTACTCCTTCTTTCTCTGTTCGCAGTTGGTCAGGCGCAGGACTGGCCAATCAGCGACACAAACTACACAAATGCCGTCCAGTGGGATCACTACAGCATGATTATCAATGGCCAGCGTACCTTCTTATTTGGGGGAGAGATGCATCCATTTCGCATTCCTGTCCCAGAGATGTGGAACGACATACTACAAAAGATGAAGGCCATGGGAATGAACTCCATGTCATTCTACTCTCACTGGGGATACCACGAGCCACTTCCTGGTGAGCTGGACTTCACCAATGGTGCCTACAACCTCACGCGGCTTCTCGAGTATGCGAGCGAGAACGGGCTGTTCGTAACTCCCCGGCCGGGTCCATACATCAACGGTGAACTGAACGCGGGCGGCCTCCCCCTATGGATCACCACCGGTGCCTACGGCGACCTCAGATCCAATAGCACAAACTTTACGGAAGCGTGGGAGTCTTACATGTCACAAATGGCCAAGCTCGTCGCCCCATTCCAGATTCACCGCAATGGGACAGTCATCAGCTACCAGATTGAGAACGAGTACCCGGAGCAGTGGGAAGATGTTGACGAGAAGGTGCCAAATTACCCGTCAATCTCATACATGGAAGCTCTCGAAGCGAATGCGCGGGAGAACGGGATTCATGTACCATTCACGCACAACAGTATCCCGGATCATGTATCTTGGGCAAAAGACTACGACACCGTGGGTGCCGGAGGGAACGTGGATATTCACGGCTTCGACTCCTACGTAAGTTCCCCAGAAAGCCTGCCCCGCCTTTCCAGATGCTGATACGTTTCAGCCCTTGTGTTGGAGCTGCGATCCTGACCAATGTTCTACGCACACTGAGGACTTCGTTCTGCTCGACTATCTGACGCAATCCCAAGAAGTTTCGCCAAACAACCCCGTCATGGCCCCAGAATTCCAGGGCGGAAAGGTGGTTCCACGCAGCGGATATCCCGACGGCTGCGCGGACACGGTCGGGCCCGAGTTTCGCAACATCTACTACCGACACAACGTCGACCAACGCATGACTGTCACGATGCTGTACATGACGTACGGTGGAACCAGCTGGGGATGGTTTGGGGTTCCGTTTCTCGGGACAAGCTACGACTACTCGGCACCCATCGCCGAGGACCGCTCGCTCCGAGAGAGCTTTTTCGAAATCAAGAACCTGGCCTTGTTCACCAGAGTAGCGCACGATCTTGCGAAGACGGATCGTCTCGGGTCTGGGACGAACTACACCTCCCTTACTTCCGTCTGGGCCACAGAGCTTCGTAATCCAGATACAGATGCGGCCTTCTACATTGTCCGTCACAACGACTCAACAGACGACTCCTCGGTCTCATTCAAGCTCAACGTGACGACCTCTTTGGGGAATTTGACGATCCCTCAAACAGTTCCCGAGATCTCCCTGAGCGGCCACACTGCTAAGATCTTGGTAACGGACTTTGACATCGGCGAGCAACGACTGATATACTCTACTGCAGAGATATTTACCACAGCGCTTATCGATGGCTCACCAACTGTTGTGCTCTGGGTTGCAAGCGCTGATGAAGCTGGCGAGGCTTATATCACGGGCTCCACCACAGGTGAACTGCTTACCTGTGACACCTGCGATTCTGTTTCATTTCAGGAGGCAGACAACGGCACAATTCTCAGCTTCTACCAGGGCGATGGGCTCAGCGTTGCCCAGATTGGAGACGTAAGAGTCATCTTGGTTGACAAGGTGGGGGCATACTCCATGTATGCTCCGGTTTTGACGAAGGACCCTTTAGCTCCAGTCAACGAGACAAGTAAGCAGACACCATCGTCCAAATAGCCCGTGACTTGCTCTAACCCTTACAGTCCTCGTGCATGGTCCGCATCTCGTCCGTACTGCTCGAGTAGACTCAACAACCCTCCACATCACCGGAGACCTGCTCAACGACACAACCATCGACATCTTCGCACCATCTGCCATCACCACAGTCACCTGGAACGGGAACGAAATAAACGTGACCGCGACCGCCCACGGCAGTCTAACCGCCACCCTCCCTGGCCCCCCAACCGTGCAACTCCCCCCGCTCGGCCCATGGAAATTCCACGACTCCCTCCCCGAAGTCTTCCTCAACTACTCCCACTCCGGTCCCGCGTGGATCAACGCCAACCACAACACAACCGCCAACTCCGACGCCGACGCTACCACGCCATACCTCTACGCCGACGACTACGGCTTCCACGCCGGCTCCTTCATCTACCGCGGCCGCTTCAGCGGCGCAGCAACCGGGGCATTCATCCACGTCTACGGCGGCGAGGCGTTCGGCTTCTCGGCCTACCTGAACGGCGCGTTCCTCGACGCCTTTCCGGGGGACTCTAGTTCTTCCGGCGCGCTGAACCTGACCTTTCCCGCGGACTCGCTGGTCCAAAACGGAAGCAACGTGTTGACGATCATCCAAGACACCACCGGCCACGACCAGGGCAGCGGCGGCGCGACCAATGTCCGCGGCATCCTCAACGCCACGCTCCTCGGATCCGACTCGGGATTCTCTTCCTGGAAGCTCGCTGGCACCGCCGGCCGGACGCAATCCCAAATCCTGGATCCCGTGCGTGGGGCGTACAATGAAGGCGGTTGGACGGCGGAGAGGCTCGGCTGGCACCTGCCCGGGTTCGATGACGGGGGATGGCCGGAGGCGGCGCCGTCGGATGGGTTCGCGAACGCGACGGTGCGGTTTTACCGGACGACGGTGCCGCTGGAGGTCGAGGATGGGGTTGACGCGTCGGTTTATTTCGAGATCGGGTCGGCTGCGGCGGCGAACGCGACGGCCACCACCAGGGCGTTGTTGTACGTCAACGGGTATCAGTACGGGCGTTTCGCGCCGTACGTCAATTCGGCGACGCGGTTCCCGGTGCACCCGGGGATACTGAATTTCGGCGGGGACAATGTGGTTGGGGTTTTGGTGTGGGCGCAGAGCGGGGAGGGTGCGGCGGTTGATGTCAGTTGGGATGTCACGGAGGTCAGGACGACGTCGCTCGATACGAAGTTTGACGCTGAGTACCTTCAGCCGGGATGGGACAATTCGCGGCTGGAATACGCGTAGGGTGGGCAGAGATGCATGTATTGAATGGCTACATATCCAACTGTCCGATGGCTTCTTTGACGAGGCAGAAGGCTCGGAAACAGAACCTACTTTCCTTATCCGTTGTTCCTTTCATCGTAGCCCTCTGCCCGAACATCTTCACCTGCTGATCGTAGTATTCCGGGCTTTGGTGCCAGGCCTCTTGTCTCTTTTCCCAGTAGTTCACCAATCCAAATAGGGTGCTTTGCGATGTGTCATCAGGTGTACCAACTATTTCTGATCGTAGAGTGTTCCGCACAAATATCCGATATTCCACGCCCGTCATGGCTTGTTGCGGTACCCCTTGAGAATAAAACAGAGCTGACGGTGAAGACTCGCTCCGCGTGAGCTCATCAAAGTGGCACATAATCCTCCTTAGACTATCAATGATAGTCACGAATAAAGAACAGAGCGCATTGACGTTTTGTTGCGCTGTCAAGATATCCTTCGGACAAACAAAGCAATTCATCATTTTAGCGGCATCAGTCAATGCGAGATGCAGCTCTGCCAACGAGTGGGAGACATCGTCAATCTTCATTGCCTGAAGACGGGAAGCCGCCACGTAGCTAATGTGCATACAGGCACACGGAAGCGGCGGTTGTGATTCCGTATGAAGAATTTGATCCGGCGCTCCGAGCTCCTCTGGCGGGAGTAGTCCATGCATTAGCGCAGAATATGTGTCATCTTGATGGTCGAGACGCACCTGTAGAAAAGATGGAATCATCCAGAAAAGAGAAATCATCCGGCTCCAGCAGCGCTTCGCTACCGACAATCATGCTATTGGGAGTGATGTCCTCTGTCTGGTGAAATGTCTCCGAAAAGGAGCCAGACGAGGTAGGGGCCTCGGAGTCCGGTTTCTTCTTCTTCCTTGGTCTGCCAAAGGGCTTCATAAGCGAGTAAGCGCACGGGACCTTGTCATTCGTGCATCTCTGGCAAGGCTCGCCACCCGGGCATTTCACTTTTCGTTCACCTTGTAGAAATGTGAGTTTATCTCTGCCATTTGCATGACTACGAGTACTTACGACATTGATCACACGCGCTCCGTAGCTTTGGCTGTTGGAAAACGATCATGGCCGAGAAATTGGATGTGACTGCGTCTACGATAAGACTGATGAAACCACAAGATGATCCACCAATAGTTCGCTGAATCGGGATCTTCACGGAAGCTCAGTATGGATCCAGTCACTCCCGCAGGCAGTGAAGGTGTTCAGACGGTCAGTGAGAAAGTCGGAGGTGTGTCGGTGGATTTCTACACTCTTTAGATAGCGCGTAATGACACGTAGGCAAAGTTAAGCTATACCTGCCGAAAACTCTCCGAAGCTTGTGAGCTTGGTCAGCTACGCTAACCTACTTTCAGACCATTTCCAAACCTTATAAAATCACTGATACTACACTATGGCCCGAATTCAGCTGCTACCTATTAATGAAAATACCTTTGACTCTGTTCTCATCTGTCCATGCGTTCGACACGGGATCCCAACGGGCCCCCACCAATTCTCACTCTACCGGTCGAGCTTTTCACTCACATTGGCGAGCTTCTTGATATCACGAGCTTATGCTCCGTCAGGCTCACATGCAGAGTAGTCGAGATGAAATTCTGGGATTCGTTCAGATCCCACTTCGCGACGCTTTCTCTCCGCTTAAATCGTCAGCACGTTGATCGCCTCCGGGAAATCAGCCAGTGCAACAGAATCTCGCCTGCGATCAAGCAGCTTGAGTTTTACGTACCTCGATCAAGCCCTGCGGACTTTGCAACCGAACAGCGCTCGCTCCGGTCATGCATTGATACAATCGGCGGAAACAATCCATGGGGTTCACTGCGTCAGATGTTTCACCCACGAATGTCTGACCAGGACCTGAACGCCTTGGAAGAGGATTCCCGACGAGCATTGGCGCGGGTGTTCTCGTTGAGAAGGGAGCAGGTTGAGCAGTATCTTTTACAGAACTCGGACGAGTACAAAGCAAGACTCAAGCTTTCGTTGCGTGGGTTGTCGAGCCTGGCGAGTATCAACCTGCATGATGGAACGAGAAGTCCGAAGTTGGCTCATGATTCGGTTGAGAATAGTGAGGCTAATCTCCGTTTTGGTTGGGCAAGACAGCTTTTGGTGGATGCGATTGGGGACCTGCACATAGACATGTACATTGCTTACGGTAGTGAAGGGGCTAGCTTGTCTCCGTTGCTGCCGTGTTAATAGGAGATGAAATAGGCTACTGCGTACATAAATCTCCTCTAACGTTGCTGTCGGAGGTCTGAGAGTGGAGGCTGCACCGTTTGCTGGAGACCTTCAGGCGGCTTGCCAGCATTCGACCCCACAAGGCTCCAGTCTCAAGTAGGTCCAGAACACAGGTGGATAGTAAGATCTCATCCCTGCCTGACCACTCGATGTACATGAGCTATGCATTAGATGAGAATGGAGCGCATGCATTCACGGGTCGCCGGGTTGTTGCGCCATGCTACCCGATCCTAACGCAATTCAAATGGGCCTTTTCGTGAAACATCTACCGCGTCGTTGAACGGTATCGGGACATACTGTTTCGCAGGTGTTCTCGAAAGGCTTATGCAGTACATGCTAGTGTGCTATCCACATCTCGTTTCGAGCGCATTGAAATGGTTTATTCAATTAGTCTGTGGAGATCTCGGCGACGCTTATCATCGAAAATGCGGTGGAGCCTTCCCTTTTTCTCCCATCTACTGTTTGCATTTATTTGATTGATACGGCTAACCAGACAGCCGGCCCGACCCGGCCCTTACACTACCCCACTTGAAGGGGCAATGCATTCCTGTCTTGAGCCTAGTTTCGGTATAGATTAAAAAAGCATCCATCCGGATGGAATCAGTGACTTGTGCATCCATGATGCAGTAAGGTCGATCTCACAGACACTTGTGAGTAACCACAAACGTACACAGCCGTATCGGGGGGTATCCGATGACGTGTATGAGCAGATTCTAGTAACATAGCTTGGCCTATATCTGACTTCATCCAAAGTACTTAAGCCGGCCTTTATTCTCAGAAAGCCATATTCCAACAGCCCTTCGACACTGAGAATTCGATGTTTGTCGTCAGGGTCCTTCACACGCCCGTCACTACCCACACTCTGAGGATCGAGGTCGATCCTTCCTGGGTCAGCAACTTCAACAAGGATGGTATGAAGCTGTGCTGCGCTTTCTTCGTCAAAAAGGGCAATCAGGATTACTGCAATGTTGTTGTTGGTGCATTTAGTAAGCCTCTCCTCCCCCTATAAGTAGCTTGAGCTAAGGGTGATGAACCGCAAGGGGTTCACCAGCACATGTCGATCACATGGGTCGAGAAGTACGCTATCGCAGCGACCAAATCCAACTTCAAGGCCAGAGGTCAGTCACCTGCACAAATTGCTTTCCATCTTGATTCTAATGAGTGAATTCAGACAAAGTCGCTGGAGGAACCACCAAAGTAGAGATCAAGCGAGGGCAGAGCATCACCGTAGCACCAGACGGAACTCCCGCCTCCGTGACGCTCGACGACAACCTCGCGAGGGGTGCTTTCCGGTTCATACACACGGAATCACCAGCAGCTGCCGTGGTCTACATGACCGTGGCCGACTCCCAGGTGCCTATCTACATTACGAATGGGCACCCAGATCTTCCTGGGAAGCAGGACCTGTGCCCAATGGTCAAGATCAAGATCTGGTTCGACGACCAGATGGAAGCCAGCGACTACTTTGATAACATTTCTAGCTTGACCTATGATACCTACATGGGGGGGATGGAGCTGAGTGCTGTTCAGTTCACTCCTCAAGGCCAGTGGGTGTACAAATTCGCCGCGTAAGGAGTTTAAGTGCACCAAGCAATGGAACATGTTTCAACTTTCGCTTCTGCAGCTTGAAGATGGCGAATATGTGATGTGTGAAAATGAACTGGATTTTTGGTTCGCACCTTGCAATCAAAGCTCTGTAGAGCATCAGAGAAAACATTCAATGCAGTTGCGGAGGGCTGCGTCAATGAAAAGGAGATCAGCTTTTGATTTGTATATACAAAATCACACACTGAGTGCATGTGTGATTGGACGCTTTTCTATTTTTCAGAACACCTGCAACTCTGAGCCGCAGGGGTCATGCAAATCCTCCACCCCGTAATTCTTTAGAACGAGTTGTCGGTGCAGACACAGAAGTTGTTGCCACCACTGATATAACGATTAGTAACAATTCATACAACACGATAAAGCTGAAACTCACGTAGCGTAGCAGTAACCAGTCTGGTATCTCTTGTCGAATGACTGAGAGCTGCAAGCCTGGGCGCAGTCGGCTTTGTTGCATTGGAAGACGCAGACAGGGCCGTTAGACCACGAGAAAGATCTGGTACATTTTTAGTAAACGGGACAAGTTGGAAACATCAAATGAAGTGTACTTACCCAGCGTTGGGCTTAACGCACCATCCCCTGTTGCAGCGAGAGCTCTCAGCGCCGTTGCAGTGCGGGCCATAGGCATCCTGGGCGAAGCCAAGAGCCGGGAGAAGAGCGAGGACAATGGTGGTGTACTTCATTGTGGAGGTAGTCCGTTGGGTGTCGAAGTGTCGAGGTAGGGAGAACTGTGTAGAGATGAGGTGATTGATGGGGATGAATGAGGACATCAGAAGGCATTATATACCCAGGCTTGGGCTCACGCAGCGCTGTGGTGCAGACACCATGGTGGTGTTTGGGGCTGGCAGAGGTGTGGGCGCGGTGCAGGGATCTCCAGCATCATTCTGCCTTGCCCAGCGACGCTCATTCGACGATCTCCCGGCACATCTTCTTCACTCGGCGACTCCGTCCTCACCGCGACAAAAAAGGAAACTTTTGCTTGGTTCATGATGCGACGAGTCAGGAAACTTTGCTTAGTGTAGTTCTGCGGTGTCGGTGAGTACCTCGTACCTGTTTTTCGCCCGTGCGTAGCACTACCATTCGAGTCGTTAGCCCCCTCGGTCTTAAGTCTTATGTTAGCGCGGGGGCCTTTCCAATCCCGAGCACTGTTTAGCCACGGCTTAAAGGGGTTTTCTCGTGTTGGAATACACCGTAGCGCCCTAACCAACCGTAGCAACTGTGCAATTAACTGACCTTTCTACAAATTGTATAGCTAAAGTCTAGCAATACTATAGTAGTAGCAATAAGCTATGTTTCTCCGCAGCCCGATACTTTATCAAAGCCGATCCTGTCGCTTAGCCATGTGGTCAAGGAATAGCGCTGCCCGGATCTCGTGTTTATTTACGGGTGCAGCGATATCCAACCTTGACCATCTTTAAACTTCCACTAGACGAAGAACTGAATCAACACCATCCAGCAGACCCTGTAGTTCCTCGTGATCTGAACACCGCCAGAAGTACCGACCCCTCTATGTGGCCCCATACATTCAACTTCGCAACGCCACCATGCCGCACGATTGGCAGGACGACTCTATCCTCGCCACGTAATTATTCTATTACTACCATCTACACACTCGGATGAGCCGGTCCAGGCAAATGTTGCGTTGTGAGCCCGACCTCTGCTGAACTGACCCAAATTCGAATTCCAGACGAGCAGCTGGTAGATTTGTCCTGACGTCCCTCGACCGCACTGATCTATCGTGAGGTCGTCGACTTGACACAGTCGCAATGATGCAGACCCTTTTCAATGCAAATTTTCCTCACCTTTGCAGCGGACGGGATAATTGTGTATTGTTTCTCATAATCGAAAACTTTATCGCAAACGTTCTGCCCTTTAATTTTGCACCTCATACGAAATGGCATGATACTTGCGTAAGTGACAGAGAACTCTTTGCTCCAAATGGGGTAATTTGTCTAACTCTATGGTTACTCCACGGTCACTCCACGGTTACTCCGCGGTTACACGGTTACTCCGAGGAGAAAGGCCGGCGCAACAACGTATAGGTCGGAGATGACGTAGATGGAGGTGTGTACCCAAGCTACTGATGGAGTTTGTCATGGGCAGCAAGTTCAAAGATGACAGACTTCAAGCGTACTACCACCAACTCCGCGAAAAGTCTTCCTCCATGATTTGCAAGTTCGCCCCCATCCCAGCTCGAATCCCATCCGCCATAGCGAACGCCACCTTCTTGAAGCCAGTTGCACAGTCGCCACAGGCGAACACCCCGGGGCGTGATGTTTCCTGAAAAGGCGAGGTGATGGCAATATCACCAGCCGACGTGAGCTCCAGGCCGAGCGTCTCGTGGAAAGATCCGACCAGTTTCGTTTCGGGCGTGTGGATGAGAAAACCAAAAGTCTCTTCAGTCCCATCTTCGAAAACGACCTTTGTTGAAGGGTCCGGGCCGGTCCACTCGACGCGCCGAATAGCCAGAGTTTTGACCTTGATCCCGTGATCCGCCGCTGTCTTGATCTTGGAGTCCTTAAAGAGGTGCTCGTGCCCGTTGAGGAGGATCGTTAGGTTTCGAGTAAATTGATGGGCTAGTTGAGTGTTGAACACGGTGATGTCAATTTCGGCTGAGTCGCCTCGATCGATGACGACCGCCGCATTCGGAGCCCCAGCCTCTTCGAATCCTCGGCAGTAGAGGCAGTGAAACCTGGACGTGTGTTAGCCTGCGATTCAGGAAAATTGGATAGGGCTTTCCTACACTCCTTTCCCCCACGCATGGGAAAACCCGGCGATGTCCGGAAGGACGTCGCGAACACCCGTCGCGATGATGAGCTTCCTGGCATTCCACTTGCGCGTGTTCTCATCGACCACCTGGTAGCCGCCGTCCACTTCCTGCACGGACGTGGCTGCGCTTTCGGCAAACGTGATCGTCTTGTACTTGCTGGTCAATTCTTTCTTCATCATCTCGCGGATCGCCGCCGGATCTTCATGGTCTCTCGTAGGGACCGTGTGTGCGTTCGAGCTTTTGCTGTTCCTGTAGGACTTGGAATCGAAGACCACGGCACTTCGGAGGACGCGGCCCATGGACAGGGCAGCCGAAAGCCCGGCTGGGCCGGCTCCGATTATGAGAACGTCGAGGAGTGACCCGACTGGCATTGTTGTGAATGGAGGGTTGAGAGCTGCCAAGCCAGTCTGTCTATGCTACAACACATTGCGAGACCAGCAACTCTTTCTATTAAAGTCATGGCGGCGTCTTTTCGGTTTGGTCCCGGCGTTCAAGTCTCGTTCGGATTCTGGACACTTTTCGGACCTTTCATGACTTTTTAGTCAAGGGGCCCCAGCGCCATCGCAAACCGAGAAGAGTCACGGAAAATACCAAGACAGATGATAGCCATTGCATCTAAATTATTTTCACTCCCGGAAAACCAATGTTACATGCAATACCTATTCGCATCCATTGTTGCTGGTGACCAATTTCTCGATACATTCCAATTCAGCAAAGTAATTCTGCAAGGTTGACTAAGGGACACATATAGTTGCTGAAACGTGCTGCTTTGTCAGCCGGGCTATTGTGTTGAAGCGCAGCGTGGGTTCTGAACAGGAATTTCTCCAAAGTCTACAAATGGCTCGACTGCAACTCTTGAATAGAGAGCATTCGGATGAGGAACGCCTATGTTACTCACAATACAGACACACGTATTTTAGAGAAGCGATACGAACTGGTGATAAACTGCAAAGTGGAATAATCAATAGAATATTTACGTTTCATTGTAGTGTAAGAGACGAGTAAGTACGTGACGCAACTGATTCTTAGAAGAACAAGAATTTATTTAGATCAACTAATGGCATCTTGTGACACCAATTGCCAAATCCTACACAGCAACCACTTCCTTTGGAGAGACCCATCATTGGTTAGCGTTGAGGCAATCGTCGATGATCTTAGCAATCGCAAGACATTCCTCATCACACATGCTTTTGGTAAACACCTGGACAGAACAGGGAGCTCCTTCGAGAATATCGGGATGATCTGAGAGGAAAACGGATCAGCTAAGGCATTCTCACACATCTACTAAGCGGAGTCATACAGTCTGGCCCAATCTGACCCGGCAACTTTACGAACGGCATCGAGCTCGGCTCACTTGTGGCCCTGCCAAAGGGGATGATACAAGACGGATACTGCGCCGAGATGTCAGCATCGGTCAATTGCCTTCGGGTTGCGAGTGACTTACGTCCAATATGTTTGTCAGCGTGGTGTATGGCGGCAAGCCAAACTTGTCGTGCTCAACAGCAGTGCTTTGCGCCGGTGGACAAAGCACAACGTCGAGTGTATTTTTCTGCCATATCTTCCTCCAGTCCTCGACAATTGCAGCCCGAGCATGTCTCAGAGTTGCAAGAAGACGAAACTTGTCCATGCCGTCGGTATCAGGAAGGAATCTCCGAGGCAGCGCGGCGGCGAGGCTGTTGATGAACGCCACGGATATGACCACGGGCTCTCCACTAGCCTTCAAATGATTGGAGACGGTCTCATCGATTCCGAAAAACTTCCACGCAACCTCGGTCGCGTCTGCGACGTGACATTCACCCGGATCCAGGTATATCAGCTCGTTGCCCTCGGACCGGAGCATTCGCACAGCTTCATCCATGGCTTTTCGGACCGGCGGGTGTAGGGGGAAAAGAGGATCTTCCTGAACGACTCCGATTCTCAGCTTGCGTCTTTCCCGGTTGGACAGATCTCTCCAGGGTACGTCAATTGCGGTTGAATCGTACAAAGCTGGTCTGGCATGGATGACGGCTCTGACAAGGACCTCCAGGGCATTCAAGTCTCGAGATATCGGACCGGCACAAGCAAGCATGAAGTCAGTGCCCGGGGCGTTAAGACCTTGCTGGCCACCGTATGGCAATCGTGATGCCGTAGGCTTGAAGCCATAGACGCCACAGCAGAGGGAGGGAATGCGGACGGAGCCTGATATTTATTAGTGAAATGCTGAAATATAATTCTTTTCATGATAAATGTTAGAGAGGGTTTCATGAAAATTTATACTCACCCCCTAAGTCAGTACCAACGCCGAGAGGGGATCCTTGGAAAGCAACGAGTGCTCCTTCTCCACCGCTCGACCCTCCGGGAGTCAGCATAGTGTTCCATGGATTCAGGGTTCGACCGAAAACATTATTTTCCGAATCTACCGTCTGCGCTTACGTGAGCTACATAGCGTAGGATATCGGGCGCGAACATACTCCCAATGTTTGCGGGACGTTCGTCTTGACGTACAAGACAGCCCCAAGGTCCAGGAGGATGTCCACAAGTGCTGAATTCGAGTCCGAAACCTTTTCAAGGAGGGACACAATTCCCAGCGTAGCTTGTATCCCAGCAACTTGGAAAGAGTCCTTCAGGCTAATTGGCAGCCCATGCAAAGGGCCGGCCAGTTGACCCTTCGCCCTCATATCGTCCAAGGAGCGTGCTCTAGCCTCTGCCTCGGCAAAAAGTGTTTCTGTAAGGCAATTGACCTTCTTCTGTCAGCGCAAACTCATGTCGCATACTGATCTGCGATTCTGCGGATACCAACGACTGAAACAACCGCTGGGATTATGTGTTGATGAGAAGACTTACCAACTGCTGGGCTATCGCTGCCCTCTTCGAGTACGCAATCGTGACTTCGAGGCTCGTCAATTGTCCAGAGGCCAAGGCCTCCAGCAAATCTTTGACAGGGAAGGATTCCGTAATGCGTAGCTCTCGCTCCGTCATGATACCGCATTGCCGCACGATGTCCAATTCGAGGAGATTATTTAGGTTCTCCTCAAGTGGTTTGTCAAGATTCTGGAGGACTGAGACTGGAACCTTCCAGTGTTCTGGGATCTTGGCTGCACATTCTCGGCGCTTCTGTGCGGCAAGTGAATCCCAGCTGTCAACGCGCATGATGCTTGCCTTCTGTAAGCTTAAGAGCTTGATGGTATGCTTTGCAGTGGAACGAAATAGACAGCTGAGGTACAATGAAGTATAATAGCTGTTACGACTGCAAGGTAAAGAACCATGTGTCGTCTGTTTGATCATCCCACTTTTCATATTGATTAGCAAATAACCTTCCGAGCTACTAATTTTCGGAAGTTTTCACAGGTCTGGAAGCCATAATGCTCTGTAAACCTTTCGCTTGTCATTAGCCGGCCTACGAGAAAAGTTCCGAAAAGGCTACTGTCTCGGGGACATTTTGGGAGACCTGCCATGTGATCATTCTTTGCAATTACCAACGTGTCTTAGGGATACACGGCTTGTAGCTCTACGTTATACGATATAAGGGCTTACATGAAGGTGCCGGGATACTGCTGGGAGCTGGGCTGTTCATCGCGGGAAGGGTATCGACGATCGGAAGTTTTCTCGGCAAGACGGCACTACAGCTATTATCTTTTGCGTTGACTCGTATCGCCAATATGCGAGCGAGGCCCTCGCAAAGTTCAAATTCGAAAAAAACAAGAGTCTTCCACGGCTTTGATTTTTCGTCGTTCTTTACACACTAGCTAGAGGGCGACGGTGAACGGCTGGGCTGATGCGCGAAGCTGAGGAGGTGAACGGGTGATGTATTGAGCTACCCGAGAGAAAGCACTAAAATACCCCCTTGACGATCGTGCCTGCCAACAACGGCTCGAAGAAGGCTTTCCTGGCTGTCGGTGGAATGCGTCTTAGATTCTTACTCTTCAAACTTCCCATGTGTATATATGGCAAGCGAGCTTGTCAGAAAGAACATGATTGAGAACCGTGAGATTCACGTTATCGTATTATTGTCAAGATAGAAACTCCATTGAAGCATATTCTTAACCACTACATTTAGGCAACAGCTACCCTGTGTATACCTTGCCCAGCAATATGTCTGCGTCGCCTTTATTCACGACCGGGCTGTTCTGTTATGCTCTCTGTCATTGAATAATGTGTGACTAGTTCATCGGCCTGGTCTTTGGTTTTTGTTCACCGTTTACCTGCATCTGGCGAAAAAGTCACTGTCCTATGACATTCTCGCTATCAATAGTGTCTCAACGCTCAATAGTCAACTCAAATATGTAGGCTTGAGCCTATGGAGCAGAGACGGCGGTAATCGCGGTGCTGGACAATATCGCTGCCAATAAAAACGTCGCATGGGCCGCACAGCCTGTTGGATATTCTTGGCACCTGCACGATGCGGCCCCCACGCACACCCACTTCTGCGAACCAGCCAATGGAAAAAATAGATCCAAGGCGATCAAGCAAGGCTGTAACTAGATGCTCGCCTACTAAAAATATGGCTTAAGCGAGAAGGAAGCAGGAGATATTTAATTCTCCATTCTTCCTGCAGATTTCCCCAACCACTCTCAACCTGGTTCACGGCTACTGAAATTCATCGCGAACCACGATGAGTCTTTCTCGGGTAAGCACCTTGAAGACTAGCGATATCAGCTATCATCCGCTCCCTCATCCGGATGGCTCTTCAAAAGAATCCATAGGCTTGCAGAACGTTCCCGAACAGCGGAACAAGCGCTCGAGCTGCTGTTCGCTTTCAAAAACCCATGCAATAATCTATTGCGGATATATATTTGGTGAGTCGATCAACTCCCCCAACAGAGCTTTGATCACTCAGCTAACTCTCGTAAGCCGTACTGCTCGCCGTCGGGAATTTCATATTCTTCCATCTGTTGGACAATCAACTGGTTGCGAAATCCATTCCCCAAACCTACGTGAGCAACATTGCCAACGCAATCGTACGGCTCTTCAGCCTTTCCCTCACACTTGCGTCATCGACAGCCTTTACACAATTGCTTTGGAGACAGCTTCGGAAAAAATGCCTCAAGGTTTCTACTATCGATGGGCTGATGTCTGTCCCAACGGCGGCTATGCAGCTTTTCTCCTGGGATATGCTGCAAGTCACGACGTGTCTTTGGTTCTTTGGCCTTGTTCTTCAGCTCATTCCTCTTGCGACCATATTTCCACCCGGTGCTCTCATTGTTCTTCCTCAATTGGCACCCACAACGGAGAATGTGTCAGTCCCGACATTTGATGTGCGCTACCGAGGTAATGGATCTTTGAATGCCATGTACAACAATGCGCTGTTCCTCGCGGGAAGCGATGGATGGTACAAGTAAGTAGGGCGGGTACCAGAATATTTGTAACCAGCTAATCAAGAGAAGGAATCCGAACGACTTCACGCTCCGGATTGCTAAGAGCGCAATGCTGAATGGAGAATACCTCATATCCAGAAGTCCATGTGGACTCAACTGCTCATACGCCATCCAGTTCGACGGTCCAGATTTCAGCTGCGGAGAGGGAAACTGGTCTGGTCTCGAAAACCGTACATTTGAATTTTATGGCGATTTCTCATCCTACAGGAACGAACAAGAAGCTCGACCAGAATATTCGCCGCCGGCAAACTTTCTCGGTGCGCCCTCGAGAAGAGGCGATACATACTACTTCGACGTCCAGTACGGCGAAGGTGGAATGGAAAATATGACCTGCACTTACTTTGCCTCGACTTACCACGGCAACGTAACCTTCATAAATGGCACGCAAACCATAGAAGTAGAAGCGGTTCGGAAGTATGCTCTCAACGCTACGGCGCTAAGCTATCCCTATTTGTTCGCGCCGTACGAAGTTGTGCCTTCTGCAGACAAAGACGACACTGCAGCATTTGAAAAGTCTTTTTCGGATGACACTATCCTGGCTACTCCTGGACGCCCGGACTCTCCAAACATCACTGTCTCAGACGCTTTCCACGACTCCAACATCAGAGCGATCGCCGATGCCGTCGCTTTCACTCTTGGTGGTGCCATCTCAAAAGCAGGTACGGACTCAACCAACGCTGTGAAAGGTGAATTCGATGCTGATATTATTTAAGGGAAGGAGGGAGAATTCGTTGGCAACACCTTAGTTGTTCAGACTCCTTGGGTCCCAACCACGAAAGCTTGGCTCGGCACCACGTATGATTTCACCCAGCTCACCCCCTCACTATATGAGGAAATGCTCCGCAACGTCACGATATCGATGCTCGCACGCCCAAACACAAACACTACTGCAAGCGTGACCAAGAGTCCTTGGGAGAACGCGTACAAGTTTGCACGTAAAGAGTCTCTTGTCTGGGCCTATGGCGTTTCCCTTGTCGTCTCAGCCGGCTTCATCATATTCGGCATCGTCGCACTCGTCCAGAACGGTGTGCCCGCCGAATCTGGTGGATTCCTGCAAGTGTTGTGCACAACTACTGGGGCCAACTTGGCAATCAACAGAGAGGCAGCCGCATGCTCTATGGGAGGCTCTTCCAATTTCAGTAATGAACTCAAAGAATTGAGGGTACGATATGGCTACATCAAAGCCACTGAGGGGGATGAAAGCAAACCGAGAGCAGGATTTGGGACGAGAGAGGAGACGGATGCAATTTAGGCATGGGTGGGCACACGCATGCTGTTGTATCTTTTTTCTCGCTGGTTTGACGCTTTATATATGTCGACCCCGAAATTCAGGGTTTACCTGATTCCATCCCAAATGCAATTTAGTCTCTCGGAAAAGCCGAGGGCTTACGGCGTTTTCCTGAATTAACCGGAAAATGCGGGGTTAGCTCGCCTGTCGTATTGGATCGGCAAACGACGGGACCATTAGCATTCGGTTCTGTTCTATTGGTCGGGGAACCATCGGGAACTACTCCTGTTCATGCTCACTACATGCCCCGGATGTTAACTATATATTATTTTGCAAACCTCAAGCATACTATTCATACAATCATCATCTCATTCCACCACATTCGAACTTACCCTAAGCGCACAAGCCACATCCAAGGCATTTCTCAATCCGAACACCACATAAACAAAGCCTCGCCATCTCTACTGCACCATCCACTGCATCATGGCTGGACACTATTTGCACCAGGCGCCCCGGGGCGTGAATGCATTCAACGACAAACCTCAATTCTCAGGCTTCATGAAGCCGTGCCGTTACGAAGGCGAAGTCCAAAACCTGGAGGTATTCGGAGAAATACCCAAGGAGGTCGATGGCACTTTTTACCGAGTGATGCCTGATCCGCAGTTCGCTCCGTTCATCGAGGATGATCCAGTATATTCTTCACCACTACCATGACGGTAAACACGCGCTGACATGACCCAGTGGTTCAACGGCGACGGCAATATCAGCGCCTTCCGCATCCACAATGGCCGTGTCCATTTCAAGCAGCGCTATGTCCGGACCGAGAAGTTTGTGCGCGAGCGCGAGGCAGGCCGTGCTCTCCTTGGTAAGCAGTCCACTCCTTCTATGCTGTGCCATGTGAGGCTAACCACTCGTAGGCAAGTATCGTAACAAGTACACAGACGCGGTGGAATTTTTGGTCCGCAGCACAGCGAACACCAACATCTTCTACTTCAACGGCAAGCTGCTGGCATGCAAAGAGGATGCTCCGCCGTATCTGCTCAACCCTCGTACCTTGGAGACGATTGGGCTTTATGATTTCGAAGGGCAACTGCCGAGCATGACGTTCACGGCACATCCGAAAGTCGATCCTGACTCCGGAGAGCTGATCGGCATGGGCTACGAAGCCAAAGGCGACGGCACTCCGGATGTGTGCTACTTCACCGTCTCGCCTGACGGCAAGTTTACTGAGACCGTTTGGCTTGTGGCACCGGTCGTCGGCATGATTCACGATTTTGCTGTTACCGAGAATTGGGTGAGCACTTCAGCGGCCGCTGCATACGTTCGAGTGCTAACTGGAGTATCAAGGTCCTGTTTCCCATGATTCCCCAAATCTGCAACCTCGAAAGAATGAAGAAAGGCGGTGAACATTGGGGATGGCGCTCAGATGTTCCATTCTACCTCGGCGTTCTGCCTCGGCGCGGCGCGAAGGGGTCAGATGTCAAAGTAAGTTTCCAGATCAGTTTGGGTCCTTCTAGTAGCCCGCGCTAGATGCACACTGCTTTATCTCGTTCTGCGTACCCCGCTATTTTAACAGTCCATCGCTCACAAACCCCCCAGTGGTTCCGCGCCCCCAACGCCTTCCCCGGCCACACCTCCAACGCCTACGAAGACCCCACGACCGGGCACCTCATCTTCGACCTCCCCATCTGCGACAAAAACGGCTTCTTCTGGTGGCCCGAGGACGACGGGTCGGCCCCCCACCCGTCCGAGCTGACCAGCCACATGATGCGCTTCACCTTCGACCCGCACTCCCCCAACCTCGACCTCCCCACCCCCACGAAGCTCTCCCATTTCAATTGCGAGTTCCCGCGCATAGACGACCGGAAGTCCATGAAGGACTACGCGCACTGCTTCATGCCTGTCCTCGATGTCGCGCTGGGCACGGACATGCCGGCCGTCGCGCCGCTGATGGGCGGGGGCGCGCCGTTTTACAACGCGATGGCGCGGCTGAATGTGAAGACGGGGGAGGCGAGTGTGTATTTTCCTGGCCCGAGGCATGCGGTGCAGGAGCCGGTGTATATTCCGAAGGACGGGGCGGAGGTGGAGGAAGGGGATGGGTATGTGTTGTTTTTGGTGAATAATTATGGGGAGATGAGTAGCGAGCTGCACTTGGTGGACACGGCGGATTTCAGCAAGCCGCAGGCGATTATCAAGTTGCCGTTGAAGTTGCGGGCGGGGTTGCATGGGAATTGGGTCCCCAAGCAGGAGTTGGATCTTGTGGCTTAGCCGTGCGTTGGTACAACGTCTCGGACAATTGAGTGGGCTCGTGCTGGAGCAGTGTGTATGGCCGTGTTAGAAATTGAGCTGTAGCCGGTACATAATATCTATATGAGAGACATTACTGAACGAATAATTTACATGCTTATTTATTCGTAAGCGCTATAATATCACTATCCCCTGCCTGAAGGAGGCGCAAAACCCAAAGCGGCAGGCCGCGTAGTAATGTTACCGGAATGAATCGAGCCGGTAGAATTAAGCTTCCGCCAACTCCGGAAAGGACCTGGTCGACAACAGTGTCTGCGATTGTGCCTGGTTCCAAGAGGAACTCTGAACATTTGTGGTTCTCCGTGATGCTCTGAATCATCGGCGTGCGAATCCATGTCGGATGAACGATCCTAGTCATGTTAGTGCTTACACTATAAGTAGACAAGCAGGCAGGATACTCACGTTGTTCGAACCCTCGGTGAATTATAACGAGTCCTCAACTCTTGTCCGATCCCTTCATGGAATGCCATGGCCGCGGCCTTGGAGCATGCGTACGAGACGTTCTGCGCCTGGGTGTAGAAGCTCGCCATGCTTGCGATGGTAACCAAGTGGCCGTGATCTTTCTCAATCATGGCGGGTAGGAACTCCCGCGCCAGGGTGAAGTGAGCCAGTACGTTGACGTCGAAGAGACGCCTCCGCTCGGTTTCGTTTTCGTCGAGTATATTCTTCGCGACGCCTATGCCGGCATTGTTGATGAGAACGGACGGATGTCCATGTTGCTGCTTTACCTCGGCTGCGGCTGCGGTAATGGCGGAAGGCGAGGTGAGATCGACTTTATAGAAGAACACTCCAGCCGTCTCTGTACACCCAATTAGCTTCCGGGCTCGTGATAGAGTAAGCTATAGCAACGGTGCTCACCTAACACTGCAGCGCTGGGGGGGACGACGTCCAGAATAATCGTCTTGATGCGTAGCTGCGTGAACCGGTTCACCATCTCCAACCCTATCCCGCTCGATCCCCCCGTCACGACGACAACCTCCTTTGTCCAATCCCAGGTCTTGTCACGGACGAAGTTATTCACACTCCATCGCGAGAGCCATGAACTGAGCCGGCTCAGGAGGCCGACGCCGAATAGAATGTATAGACCTACCGCGGCGCTCTTCTTCGAGACGAAACGCTCGAGGCGTCCCCCCAATGGAAGTGCCCTCGAGATGAACTCTGGCCTGGCAAGCAGAAGGTACGCCAATAGCCCAGTGAGGAAGGGTTGCAAGAAGAGCGATTGAACGGGGTAGAGCATTGCCTCCAGGGTAAGGCCCTCCCGTGGGAGAAAAGACTTGGATAAGCGAGGGTTCTTGGACACGCTGGAGAGAAGTTTGGAGAGCAGTGTGTACGGAAAGTGTAATCAGGTCGATGACGCTGCAGAATATAAAGGTTTCGTGGAGAGAGCCGCGGCTGTGATTCCGCGATGAATTCCCCCCCGCCGTAAGGTGCGGAATACCCTGTGGGGTATCTGTGGAGTACTCCTGTGGAATGAGGCAATCAAGTTGGGCTTTTCGGGGCAAGAACGGGTCGGCTTTGATAATTAATCAACTCGGCTCTTCTGTTGCCGGCATGTCGAATACTGAATAAGTTCAGACGGCGCCTGCCTGCTCGTGTAATAAGAGGTCTTTGATACCACATTCAAACACCCAGTCTCCATTCACTTGCACACAACATGGCACAATCTCGTCGCGATATCGAGTTCCGCACACTCGACGGAACCCTGCTCAAAGGATGGTTCTACCCCGCTGCCGCCCCAGCAGCAGCAGAGAACCCAGAGGAAAAGTCTCCCTGCATCATCATGAACCACGGCGTGAGCCACCGCCCTGCTTCCGAGAAAGCATAACGGAGTACTAACAACAGCCGCCAGTTATCCGGCCTGAAAGAACAATTCCTCCCCACCTTCGCCTCCCGCTTCGCCTCCCACGGCTACGCCGTCCTCATCTACGACAACCGCCACTGGGGCAGCAGCAGCGGACACCCGCGCAACGAAGCCGACCCCTGGAAGCAAGCCCACGACTACTCCGACGCGCTCGACTACGCTGCTACCCTCTCCACGGTCGACGCGCGCCGCATCGTCTTCTGGGGGTCTAGCCTCTCCGGTGGGACTGCCATCGTCGCCGCGGCGATGGACAGGCGCATCAAGGGAGTCATCGTGCAGGTGCCGTTCGTATCCGGCGAGGGCGTGGCGGCGGCGATGGCGCCGCTGCTGCCGGCGGTGTATGCAGATCAACAAGCAATCAAGGATGGGAGGGCGGGTGCCGTGGTACCCGTTACCGCCGCGTCGCCTGAGGAAGAACGACGGGGCGCTTCGAGAGCGATCTTGCACGGGCCGGGCGTTGCCGAGTTTTTGGAGAAGATGCAGAGTGATGGTGTTGGGTGGGAGACGGAGATGACGATGCAGAGCGTGCGGAACTTGTTTATGTTCGAGCCGCAGGCGTTTATCCATCGCGTGGCGCCGACGCCGCTGCTGATGGTGGCGGCTGATAGCGATACGGTGGTGCCGACGGCGTTGCAGCTGAAGGCGTATGCTGCTGCGTATGAGCCGAAGACGATTGCGGTGCTCGCTGGTTGCACGCACTTTGATCCGTATTACGGAGAGAAATTTGAAAAGAATGTCGCAGCCCAGCTTGCTTTCCTTCGGCGCGTCTTTTACGGGGGAGACTCCTGATTTTTGATGTCTTTCTGCTGTATTTCGTTGATGATGGAAAACATCTAAGTCTGTTACGTTAGACAGCCCTGCGTTGCTTTTTGACTTTGTTCATAACAGAATAGTTAAGATTTGAGACTTCGAGCAAGCGCTGTGAAGGGGTCGTTTTACAACCCAACTAAGCTGCGTATAGGTCAGACACGTTACAAGGTCAGCACAAGTGAGCACTAAAAGTCAGCACTTCTGCCGGTAAAGATGTTCTATAGCGACGTCATCTGGTACTTTACTATATCTAGCACCCGCTAGACCCTACCTGACGTACTAAATCTCTGCAAAGCGTTTCACAACTTCTGTAAAAGCCGGAACGACGTAATATTAAGGTTAAATCCAAGACTTTGCCTCTTAACGGCTACTAGTCAAGCGACCGGATCGTTGAAACCCGGTCCCGAGATGCGCCCCACCTCCGCTGTAAATCACGGCTTAGAGATACCACGGAGCTTCAAACGTCGACCTTAGCTTCCACCATAAGAAGCCAATACCTGTTTCCGAGATGTATTCCGCCTTCACCATGCATAATTCCGCATACTCTTTGTTGTTAGAAGCCTGTACCCAGTTTCTGGGCGTGCTCCACCTCGGCTATACACATCAGCCAAGCGATGGTATGGGGCTCAAACCTTGATCTTGTCACTACCTATACTGTAAAGACGACTACCATGAAGGGAATAATTCCGCTAGACCTTATCTACAGCGGAACCAAACCAGAGGAGGTTCTATTTCCCTTGAATGTAGACAGGGTATAAGTAGCAACGCAGAATACGTACCGCAACCACCACTCTACCCATCTCTCTTCACCCACACATCCAGCCTCGCTGCTACCTCGACGATGACGACCACCACCGCCCCTCCTCTGTTCGACCACCGCACCCCCGACTTCCCCACCATCCCCAACGTCACCCTGCACTCCCCGCAGAACCGCCACATCAAAGTGATCACGGTAGGCGCGGGCGTCGCCGGCATCCTCAACGCGTACAACATCCAAAAAGAATGCACCAACGTCTCGCACGTCGTCTACGAGAAGAACGCCGACGTCGGCGGCACGTGGTTCGAGAACCGGTATCCCGGTTGCGCCTGCGACGTCCCGAGCCACGCGTACTCGTACCACTTCGCTCCCAACGTACGTTTTAACGCCAACGCCTGAATCTGTGTCATCCAGCTTCTGCCTGCTGCTGCTACTACGAGTCCCGTTTTCTTAGCTGACGAAAGCTCGGCTTAGCCCGACTGGCCGCGCTTCCTGTCCAGGCGCGAAGACATCTGGTCGTACCTCGACCGCGTGTGCCGCGTCTTCGACTTACGCAAGTACATGCGCTTCGGGGTTGAAGTCGTCGGCGCGCGCTGGGATGACGACGCGGCACAGTGGCGAGTCAAGCTTCGTCGTCGGAGTAGTGTTGACGGCAGCAATGTCCAAGAGGAAGAGTTCGAGGATACTTGCGACGTTTTCCTGTATGCCACGGGCATCCTGAACAATTGGACGTGGCCGAAGATCGACGGCTTGGAAAGCTTCGAAGGGAGGATGATTCATACGGCGCGCTGGCCGGATGAGTACCACGGTGCAGAGCAGTGGGAGGGGCAGAGGATCGCCGTCATCGGGTCTGGGGCGTCCAGTCTGCAGGTCGTGCCGTCGATGGAGCCGCACGTGGCGAAGATGGACATCTTTGTCAGGACCGTAAGTACAGTGCTAAATACTGGAATTATTGTTAGCTCTAGAAGGTGCTGATAAGTCTGCAGGGCGTGTGGTTTGCGCCACTGGTAGACGACCTCCCAGAAGAGTATGTGTATTCGAAGGAAGAGATGGAACTATTCCGACGCGATCCGGAAAAGCTCGTCGAGCACGTCAAGCAATTCGACATGCAGTTGAACAGGATGTGGCCGGCCTTCTTCACCGGCAGCGCGCTCCAGCAATCGGTACGGGAGAAGATAGAAGGGCGAATGCGCCAGCTCATCCGAGACGAGCGCTTGCTGCAAGGTCAGTCAGTCAGTCGGCTAGGCATCCAGCCACCACCACTAACGACGACTTCGTAGGTTTCACCCCGCAGTTCGCCGTCGGCTGCAGACGCATCACGCCAGGCGAAAGCTACCTCCGCGCCATCCAGCAGCCGAACGTCAGCGTGCACTTCACGCCCGTCACCAAGATCGCACCCAACGGCGTCATCGGCGGCGACGGCGTCCTGCGCGAAGCCGACACGGTCATCTGCGCCACGGGCTTCGACGTGTCCTTCCGGCCACGCTTCCCCATCGTCGGCAAGAACGGCGTCTCTCTTTCTGACTTATGGCGCGATGGCCAGCCTCCTTGCGCGTACTTCGGCCTCACCGTGCCCGACATGCCCAACTTCATGATGCAAGGCGGTCCGCCGTCGCCGGTGCAGAACGGCACGCCGTTCGGCGGCTTCCACGCCGCCGCGGGGTACGCGCTGCATATCATCCGCAAGCTGCAGTGCGAGAATGTAAGGGCGTTGCAGCCGAAGAGGGATGTTGTTCGCGCGTTTGCGAGGCATGTGGATGATTACTTCGCCGGTACTGTTTTTGCGGATGCGTGTCGGAGCTGGTACAAGGATAATGAGACGGGGCGCATCAATGCCGTTTGGCCCGGCAGTGCGCTGCATTACAGAAAGGTGCTCGAGAATCCGCGGTGGGAAGACTACGAGATTGAGTATAGGGACGAGGGGAACATGTTCTCGTGGATGGGGCTTGGGTTTGTGCAGGAGCAGGTCACGCCGGGGGCGGATTTGGCTTTCTATCTCAGCGTGGATAACATTGATCCTCTGTGGATGAAAGAGATCCAAGGGACGGGGAAGACGGGGAACGCGGAAGGGGGGATTAAATAAAGGTGTTATAGAGATCTAGTACATACTGGTCTTGCATGGGTAATGTTGCAGCGGTGCGGGCCGTGCCGCTTTCCGCCGCGGGCCCAGTCCAGGATATGCCATGATGACACCCCAAAAGCCTTACGATCGGAATAGCAAGGTAAGCCATGCCAGCGCGTCCTGTCCGCAAAGATGAGCGTATACCGTGCCTCAGGCAAGAAATTCGGGTATTGCGGTGACATCTCGCACATCATACCCGAGCACCATGCCGTCATAGATAGTCGAAGCCGTGCTGCACGAGAACGGGGGCAGCTGGAGACCAGAGAGCATGTAGGTGCTGGCACACATAGACTCGTTTCTCCGCAGGACGATCCCTTGGCGCACGTTCCTGGCGTGGTAGGTGTACCAGTGCACTGGGACGACAACGTGTCGGCGGAAGCGCGCGTGTTCAAGGCTCGGCGCCCCTGATCCCACGACTCGGTTCTGAGTAATTCTAGAAATTAAAGTTACACGTGATTTTCCAATATTTAATGATCTTCGTTGAGTCTGACTTGCACCGCGGATATAGCCGCCGGATCTAGCCGCATATAGGAAATACTCTCGCCGCTTTGGTGCAAATTCGCCGCAAGAGACCCTACATAAATTTTATAGATCACCATTCCCCCGCTTTTAAGGTTACACGAATCGGCCCTGAGTAAGACACGAATGTCCGATTTCAGTCTTTGGTATTTAGCCATTATTGCGATATGCAGCCGGTGGATCCAGCCGAACGGTTTTTCGTCGAAATGTTGCTGTATATGGAAACATACCCTTGCAAAAACCTTGCAAACGGTGGTATCCACTGCAAACCGTTGTTGATAGAGCTTATTGTAGGGCTAGCAACCTCTGTCAGCTGATATGTTAAGACAAAAAAAATACCTTTATCATCGCTTCTCAATAATATAAATGTGGGTGGTTTGCCGCACCTTTTTCTACAGGCTCATACCCCTACGCCACACAACCTGAGTCCACTGATATCATTTCCTCTCTGTCACAGACTTCTCAGTATGGTGTGGAACTACATTCGGTCGTTCGCACTGGTTGCGACCTCTGCACTCATGATGCAGGCTAGCGCTGTCGACGTGCAGACTGGCGAGCAACCCCGTAAGTCTTAAAACAATCAATGTCTAATTTTCTCTCAAGTGCTGAAAAGATTAAACCAGAATTCTCCCTGAGCTACCTCAACGCTCACGCCAGCCCACCTAACGACCCCCGATTCCGCCTGCCCCCCTCCTTCTCCGATCCGCCGTTCTCACCAGAAAGCTGGGATAAAGTCCCCGACTACTGGAACTACGGCGTCTGGTACTTTGTCGCAACTTCGAGCGCGCTCCTAGCCGACTGGACCAACATCCAATGGGAGATGACTCCGCTCAGCCTAGACAACCAATCCGCCCCCTCGGTGGAAGGACAGGAGTTCTTCTACTTCGAGCTGCTCGGCGTCCCGGTCAAGCTCTACGGTACCACGTGGCCGCTGGCCCCCGACTCGTACCACTCCACTCTACCCGGTGCGGGCGCTGTGATCAACAACGTCTGGGAGTTCATCGCTTGGGGCTACGACAGCAAAGGCGTGCCGTACGCGTTCCTCTACGAGACTCAGGCCGGTCCGCTTCCGCCGAGCATCAGTCTTCTTTCTCGTTCCAACAGCGGTGTTGCGGATGACACGTATGAGCTGCTCCGTGAGGGGCTCCGCAATCTGGGTAACGCGGACCTGGCCCAGCTTGCGGACGACCTGTACCACCTCCCGCATAACCACAACAATGATGGAGAGCCCTACCCGACGTGTGGGTCCACATGCAAGCTAAATTGTGAGTGAACAGAGTCGTGTACACGAACAAGATGAACTGTTACTGATATCGTCTAGTGCTTGTTGATCTCCCTGTCAACCTTTCTTCTCTGGGCCTGAATTGATAGATAGAGATCCAATGAAAAGGTGTTATAACAGTCGATAGTGGTATTTCTGAAAAGGGTTTATGAAATAGTTTCTAGTAGCATAGCGGCTGAAAGGGTGCGAAAATTAATCATAATATTACTCGCGATATATAATAGTGGACCTTTCTTGTGTGTAGCGACGAGCCTCGTAAACTGAGATTCTAGTTTGCTCAGCAGGCTGAAATCCATCAGATTCTCCTCGAATTTAGCAGGAAGCGGTTAACAAAAAAACAAGATTTGAGCGAAGAGCCCGTTACTCGTAATGTCTCGATTGCTAATTTGAGTTGACGACGGGAGTCAACATGATTTCTAAGAAGCGTGGCTCTATACAGCAGGAAAGCTACAACAATATGGGATCACGAGTAAATTCTGGATCAAAGGCCTTGCCATTGATCCAGGTAAGTCACATATGACGTGGGCGCTAAGCGCTTGTTTCTCGGATCCTCTTTGTCACGACAAGCGTGCGACATTCTGCTTCCACTCGTTCCGGCTGTGCCTTGTACCCATCTTCCTTTTTCCTCTATTCGTGTAAGTGGTGTTTTTGTCATACAATGATCGTCATGCTTACGGACCGGTTCTATAGGCGCCCCGCACATTCGTCCGAGTTCGTCCGTGGAGCTCCCCGCAACTAGAACCAGGCCAATCGGATACTATAGCCACAACTTGCGTGCGCTTACCTACCCTTCGCATCTCGGGATGCAGCTAAGGCCGAGCAGCACGCCTTATTGACGAATATTGTACAAAGGAGTGGAATACAAGAACAGGTACTCCCCTAACTATTTGCAAGCATCCAGCATCCAGCATTCACATCATCTCTCTCATCATGGCACCCATCCGTGTTGCCCTTGTAGGGCTTTCTGCCAAGTCGCTGAGCAAATGGGGCGCGTCCGTCCATCTTCCATACTTTCTCAGCGCCAACGGCAAGAAGAACTACCAAATCACCGCACTCCTCAACACCTCGGTCGCGGCCGCCACAGCGGCACGAGAACACTTTGGTCTTCCGCAAGACATCAAACCATACGGCGACCCACACGCCCTCGCCTCAGACCCCGACGTCGACCTCGTGGTCTGCTCGACCTTCGTCGGCCACCACTTCAACACCATCGCGCCGAGCCTTCAAGCAGGCAAGCGAGTCTTCATCGAATGGCCTCTCGTCACGAACGTCAGCGAGGCCTTGAAGCTGCAGAGCCTGGCTCCATCGCCGGATGTCTGGGAGCACAGCATCATCGGGCTGCAAGGCCGCGCATCTGCTCCGGTCGAGAAGCTGAAGGCGCTCCTGGAGCAGGGCAGCATTGGCAAGGTGCTCAGCAGCCGCGTCGAGGCTAGTGCGGATTTGCTGTCTGTCTCGGCGGGCACGATCCCGGAGCCGGCGGCGTTCTTTGTCGACAAATCTACGGGCGCTAACGGCGTCACTATCGGATACGGCCACTTCATCGATACGGTGCATGCCGTGCTGGGTGAGTGGGAGAGTTCTCAGGCACGCACGCAGATTCAGCGGCCGGAGATCAAGCTGCTTGGTGCCGACCCTCCAAAAGGTGTAACTTCCGACGTCCCGGATCTTGTTGCGGTCCACGGAACGGTTACGGGGAAAGAGTATGTCGCCAAGGGCGCGAGTGTGGTCGTGAGCTGGCACAGCGGCAAGCAGTTCAAGGGATCCCCAGCATTGATCTGGACGATCAACGGCGAGAGGGGAGCGATTCAGCTGGTCAGTCAGGCCAGTCCCTTCCTGGGAGCGCATGCGTATAGCGGGCCTGTCACGATCAAGATTCACCATCTGGCTACTGACGAAGCCGAGGATGTGACGTGGGAGTGGGAGGATTGGCAGTCTGATCTATCTGAGACCGGGAGAAGCACAGCCACCTTGTATGATAGGTATGCCGCTTGGGTTCAGCAAGGAGAAAAGGAGATCTTAAAGGGTAAGGAATGGCCTAATCTGAGCGACGCGCTACTAAGGATGAGGGAGATAGAGGAGCTACTATCTATCTCTAGCCGCTGAGGTATTAAGGTAGATTAAGACTGAAACTGAGCAATAGATTGCAAGGTTAAGCAGATTTCACGCGGCTTCTCCGGCCCACGTTTGTGCATGTAAAGGTCACCACCCAATGCTCTACCGCTCCAAAGTCTCATCAGGTCGGTGTCCTTCACCGAGTCTTTCACCAACATGTACTTTGTTGCAAGCCCAGCAACCTCGACCTCGTCATCTAGATTGAGGCTCGCGCACGCTACCGTCTCTTGGCCCATACAAAGCCACGGGGAGCTTAGCACGTGACAGGGTCGGCTTCATATCCTTGCTTATGGTTACACAAAGCGGGGTTCATGTCAGACTCACCTCTTCAGTCGGCCAGTATCGTTTGTATTTGACCACATACAAACCATTGACTTCCACGCCCTCGTTGCACTTCTTCACGTGTATCTTCCGCTTTACGACCCGTGTCATATGCCATAAGCCGGAGATTGTATGAAGGACGCCCGAGACCACCATCAGTAATCCCGCACCGGACTTGCATCATGGAGACCGATGGAACAAGCTCTGCAGGCATTTCTCCAAGCTTAATTTCGTCATGTCTTAGCTCAGAGACCAAGTTCGCGGGGGGCGAACACTCAGGTCCCTTCTCCGACGACCTTTGCCCCCGCTGTCAAAATTTGAAGATTGATGACGAAAGTCTCGATGAATTGGATGCAACAGATGAATTATTTGCGACATTCTATTCCTTGGAGGATAGTTTGCCGGGGCTTCCAGTTCTGTCACAGTCTGCGCGACACGGATGCAATTTCTGTGAACTATTGAAGTCCATTATCATTGAATTTGTCTCTCATGGCCAACGTCTTCAGTGGCTTGGAAGCTCACGCGTACGAGTGCGTCCCCACATCAGATGGTGTCCGACCTATACGTTTTTATGCGACGCCGACCTTTCTTACCTCACAGTACCAGTAAGGTTTGAGAGTCTACTCAACTTGGAGCAAAGGGTCGAATATAAAACATATGAAATCCATTTCGAAGTCGAAGGTGAGAACCGTTTATACAAGACGAAATTGCTACTGTTACTAATAAATAATTTAAGTAGGAGATAGCGGAAACCGGTTGAACATCACGAGAAGACCCTTAGAGCCTCACCCGCTATCGCAGAACAATGTTGCCAAATTCAAGTCATGGCTACACCAATGTCATGCTGAACATGAAGATTGCCAGAAAGACAGAGCTACAAAGCGGCTTCCGACCCGACTCTTGGCCGTAGGAGGAGAGCTGTTTAACCAATTTCCTCGAATCATTGTCTGTTCAGAATATCCAACGCTGACGGACTGCGAACAAACACCGTATATAGCTCTCAGTCACTGTTGGGGAAAAGGGATAATACCGATGAAAACAGAGAGCCATTCACTTCCCGACCGACTGAAGTGTATCCCACTGGAAACCATGCCCCGGACATATCAAGATGCAGTCCTTCTAACCCGGTCCTTGGGTATCTCGTATCTTTGGATTGACTCTCTCTGTATTGTACAAGACGACAAAAACGACTGGAAGAGAGAATCATCATCTATGGTCGAAGTGTACCGAAACGCATATTTGACTGTCTGTGCGTTGGTGACATCCTGCAATGATGGTCTCTTCCGAGGCAGAAGAGGACCAGGAGTTAAGATACCGTTCAACTCGCGGATCGAAGAAGAAGTAAATGGCCACTATTTCCTTCGTTTTGCCACGGTCTCTGATAAAGACATATCGGACGGTTTCAGAACACATCGTAACGCTATCAGGCTTTCCGACGATGTAATGGGAAGTTCATGGTCATCCCGAGGATGGACTTTCCAAGAAGAACTCTTTTCCACCCGAAAACTTCTTTGCAGCGAGAGGCTGATCTACCTTGATTGCAACACGACATCATGCTCAGAGAACAGTAAATCTTACGGACCTTTCTCCAAAAGTCTTCCATCACGTTTGAGGAATGACCATGCGGACTTGCTCTCCACCTGGTACGACTTGATCTCATCCTACGCCGACAGGTCTTTAACATACGAACAAGATCGGCTCCCTGCCATATCGTCTCTAGCAGCGTCGTTTGCGGAGCAAACCAAGAACCAGTACATTGCGGGACTCTGGAAGAATGATTTGCCCTACGGACTCCTCTGGCGCAGAGCGGATGATCAAAAAGATCGGCCTAACCTTTCAGACCTGGTCAAGCGACTTACGTGTGAATCGCAGTTCATTGCACCATCATGGAGTTGGGCGTGCGAGAGCCGCGTTTCTAAATGGCCCTCAAGAAATATTGAGTATTTTGCGGAATGCAAGGTGTTGGAGGCGTGGTCAGAGACTGACAATATCAACTCTTTTGGTGGTATCACTGGCGCTCACCTTCTCATGGACGGTAAACTTTTTAAAGTTCCTCACTTTTCATTACTAAAGACAAGTGGAAGATCTTTTTGGGTTGAATCATCGGGTGCCACCTTGGGACAGTGGTTTCCGGATTTCAACCCAGCAAAAGACGACCTTGGTAACTGGACGCAAGAATGGGAAAGTCATGGGATTTTCATGTTCATCTTGGTAAATCAAGCTTATACGCGGGCGCTCTTCGAAGTCCGTTCAGGGTTGTTATTGTATCGAACGGCGTGCTTAGATGAGTACCTACGCATTGGAACATTTGAGCAGGTGTATCTAGGACGATTCCCTGATGTATTTGAAGACGCGCCTTGTTGTAAAATTCGACTCACTTAGATTTTCGTGTTCTCTTTTACCGCTCTTTTTAGGTCATTATAATGATAGCCTTCTCAAACTATTTTGCCTTCTTACTAGATGTGGCTTTATGCTACAAGCTTCGCTCCAAATTGTGCATGTAGTTGTTATTCTGAATTTCGCCGCTGCAGTGACCGTAAAGGTACTAGCTATATAGCCTGTAGCTTGGGTGATGTGATCAAGATTCTAATTTTGGCCGATGCGCTATGCATCTGACCCTTGTAGCTGTGCAGTGTTCCACGAGTATAACACCGGTGCAGGAGAGAAAACCACGTGATCGATCCGAGACTGCGGCGCAACACCATCCGTATAGCCGCTGTGCCAAGGCAAGGCCCCACAATCCAAGCATCACTGATTGGAGGAGCCCAAATTCAATATCACGTCGTACGACAACAGCATATATCTGCCGCTCCTTCGCGAGGCGTGGCTCCTGAAGGATTCAGGTCTGTAATAGCCGGTGCATGAATAAAGAAGTGTGAGCCCGCTCTGAGCCCACTGCGATCTTTCCTCAGCGCATTCTATCCATCCACTTCTTTTTCAACACCACCAATCTATCAATGTCTTCAGCCGTAACAACCAGCTGGGAGGCGTCCCATACATCAATGCCTACTGCAGCAGGGACGTGCTGCGCTTCTCCAGACGGATGGCAAATCTGCAACCGCGCCTACTGCAGCGAACTCTTTTCAGCATCAATCTCGAGCCGGTACCTCCCCTATGAGGAATGGTACGCCACCAACACGCAAACTGTCGAAACATCCCGACCAACGCCATTCACGACGGTCCAGGGTGTGCCCGTGGCGACTCAGGGCTTTAACAGCTGCATAACGCCATCCAATGCTACGCCGAGATGTTGGGAACAGGATTTGCCTGAATTCTTAGTGGAGGACAGGACATTGGCTCCTGGTGAGGAAACCGTGGTTGGCAGCGTAACTCTTTCGGCGGGGTCAGGCTACCTGCTTGTGGCATCTGAAACGCTGGGAGGGGCCGGGGCAGTATCGACGACGACAGAGGCGGAGACTGGATTATCGTCGACGACTAGCGCGCCGGCTGCTGGTACTGGCGCGCAGACAACGGTGGTGAGTGATGATAGCGAGGAGAATGGAGCTCAGGGGATGAAGATGATGATGGTTTCGGTGGCAGTGGGCGCAGCACTTGTATTCCTTGCTTTTCTCTAAGTCGATACGTCAGGAAGCCGTTCGAGGATTAAAGCATCTGCTGAGGCTGGATGACCGGATTTGAACAATTTAGTAGTCGCGTAATACCTAGAATTACGTGGAAGTAGAAAGTTCATTAATAAGACGAGGATGAGGCGGGGTATATATACCATACTCGATGAAGAGGGCCTGCTTAGTTTATAATCTTCTTCATGGCCCTTGTGGCTACACCAAACTTTCCTAAATTGGATCTAAATGCTCCACTAGCTCTCATTGCTCCTATCTCTCGTGGCTGTGCCATAGATGCTTTGTATATACAGCTAGCAATCGAGCATATATTTCGCTTCGTTTCTATTAGAGACATGGGGCCTCTTATGTAACCCAGATTTCAGTGCGGTGTTGTGTTTACTTCTGGGTTTAAGTAGTTTCCGATGGAACTGTTATATATTTGCACATTCAGCCTGAACCTCCGCATAAGACTTAGTTTAAGAGCCATCCGTTCTTTTCAGCGCGTGCAATTGGTTGCATGGTTTATTACAAATCACGCATGTCAGTCCGATGGGATTAAATGCACAGACAGTGGGGTCTCCATGTTTTGCGCCATTTGAAACGACGCGACCGCAGCAGAGAGGCAGAGCAGAAGAGCAGTCGCCAAGAGTTTCGGCTCGGATGCTGGAGTCATCCGATCGGCCGGCCTCGCAAGGTTTGCCAAAAAGGTTTCCAGATCTTCTTGCATTAATGGAGTGCCTCATGCCACCCTTTTATAGGGATAAACCCGCCAACTAACACGACACCTCAGTTCTGGACAGTCTTCAGAGCAGCGTTCACCGCCGAGATGCCGCGCATCTCTATCACGAGTCCGTATTTCACCGGGCCGCTGCTCTGGGTCTTGTGCGGAGCGCCAAGCTCGATTCAGTCACCTGTATTTCGTCTTCTGGGTCGTCTCGGGCCCTTTGTCTTTGCTCCTCGCACCGTTTTCGCTGTAAAGCTTCTTTTCGGAATTGGGATCCTGCGCAAGGTGAACAACTGGCTCAACAGAGTGGCCACCAATGGATGGCGTGTTAGAGACGACAAGGCCCGCTGGGACTGGTCTAAAGAGATTGCAGTGGTGACGGGTGGATGCAGCGGTATTGGCGAGAGAATCGTGAAGGGCTTGGTGGCTCGAGGGGTGCGCGTCGTTATCCTTGACGTACAGCCACTGCCTGAAAGATTGGAGAATAGTGAGGCTTCAGACGAACGGGATGAAAGTATACAATGATTGCTGACCAGTGGAGCAGACAATATCTTCTATTTCCATTGCGATATCTCCAATTCCGAGGCTGTCTTAAAGGCAGCAGAGGAGGTCAAGAGCTTGGTGGGGAACCCATCCATTCTTGTCAACAACGCTGGTATTGGATCCGGGTCAACAATTCTTGAAACGACACCACAGCACCTCCACAAGATATTCGGCGTGAATCTTCTTTCCTTTTGGTTCACATGCGCTGCTTTCCTTCCGCACATGGTGCAGGGGAACAAAGGTCACATCGTAACGGTTGCCAGCTTGGCCAGTTTCGTCGCCGCTCCCAATCGTGTAGACTACACCTCCACTAAAGCCGGTGCACTGGCATTCCACGAAGGTAACTACCGCTACTTCCTAGCTGAGAATCATGGTTCACCTTGTTTTGAAGGCCTCACCCTGGAACTTCTCCACAACTACAACGCACCAAACGTCCATACGACCATCTGCCATCCAAGCTTAACGACAACGCCGCTTCTGTCTGAGTTCACAGGAGACATTGAGAAAATGAAGCCAATACTGCTATCTGCTGAATCGGTGGGAGGTGAGATATTAGACGGTATCTTCTCCTGCCGCGGTGGCCAGATCATTCTGCCTCGGAGCTTTTCTGCTCTTAGTGGATTACGTGGCTGGCCACATTGGATCCAGCAATGGGTGAGAGATCAAGGTGCTGAGAAATGAGTGGAACTGTGTTCCTGCCCCGCGAGCCATCAAATATCATGGGTACCTAATAGAGAAAACATCTCACACGCTCTCACCAGCTTCCCCCCTCGGATCAATCTCCTGATACTTCGCGGCCTCACCAATGTCGACTCTAAGGATCCTGTTGTCTCCCTCTCCCCACCATCTCAAGCTGAATGTACACCCTTCCAAATTTGAAGCCGTCCGCTCCTCCATCCTTCGTAGTGATTCACTACCTGTTACATCAGCATCGCTCGCTTGCAGAACTTCATCCCGCAATTGTTTCACAAGGCTGCTCCCCGCCAGCAGGCTCATCTTCGCGGCCATACACTAACCCCTCCCCATAAGCGCAGCAATCTCCGGCTCAAGCTCCCTCGTCCTGCACGCAACGACAGCCTTCGGGTCTGGCAGGAAACGGGATTCCAGCAAGCTCTTCGGCGGCGCCCCAGAAACCTTCCAATCGTACTTCATCAACAGGTGTGCCAGAGCAATTTTGATCTCGTTGCTCGCGAAAAACCTCCCCGGGCACGCGTGCTTGCCGTGTCCGAAGCTGAGATACTCAGGCGTCGTGGTGACGAATTGCCAGCGGTTCGACTGGCCTGGCTGTGCGCGCAGGTCGAGAAAGCGGCGGCCGTTGAACTCGTGCGGGTTCTTGAAGACGTCCCCGTCGCGCATGTCGTATGTCGAGAAACCGATGAAGACGCCTTTGGGCAGGTGAGTACCGTCGGAGAGGGTCATCGGGGCTTCGACGCGCCTGTTCATGCTCGCTGTGGGCGTGTCAGCGCTGGAGGAAAGGGCTGAAGCATTTGTGTGCGTTTAGGGACGGAGAGAGGCGCTGCTTACTTGGGCCGAGGACGTTCAGGCGCTGGCTCTCCTTCATGCAACTGTCCATGAGCATCATCTTGTAGAGGCTCGTCTTCTTCCATCCTCCGTCTTCCTTCAACACCCGTGTGATCTCCTCTCTCAGGTCGTCAATGTACTCTGGATGGTTGACAAGATCATACATGATACTAGTGAGCACGGTAGACGTCGTGTGGATGGCAGCTAAAGACAGGAAAAGCTGGCCCCGAGCGACATCGAACTCGCGGTCTCCTCTGGTATCGTCCAGCCAAGAGAGGGAGTCTTGAGGTTTGACGACATCTTTACGGGCCATCCTGCGCGCTTCCAGTTCGGGCTCGATGATGACGCGAGCGTGTTTGATGAGAGATCGCTGGTAGCGGAGAAGGGGCAGGAAGCGGTGAACGAACGGGCGCAGGAAGGCAGGCCAGACACGAAGGGATTGCTGTGCCTTGAAGGTGACCGCGGTGAATTTAGTCGATATGTCGATCCAATCCTCATCGCGGCAGAGACGCTCTCCAAGAAAGACTCGGGCAGACAGACGGGCAGCAAGTTGGACGGCTACTGAGGAGATGGAAACGCTCTTCCAGTCTGCTTGTTCATCAGCATGGCTACAAGACATCTCGAAGTATGAGTCAAGTCTCTGCTCACCTCGCCCCACTGGAAGATGGGTATCCAGGATTTCAGTCGTATGGGTTGATAGAACTTCGGTCAGGCTACCCAGGGACTGAGTTAGGTTTTTCCGGATTGTCTCCTGGATGATTTCGCCCTGGGTGCCAGCGTGCACAACATCGAGACCGGGGTAAGTGGTAAGACCTTGCTGAAATCAAGTTGTGCTTGTCAGCTAATAATCTCAACGCAGCAAGGAAATCCAACATACACGCTCGAGAAAGCCGGAAAATGATAGTCGAGGGTCGTTACGAATTTCGTCGCACAGAGACAGAGGAAGGATGACAACCGGGCCGTGTTTGGTTACCACCTGAAAAGCACGTCCATTGGTCTTTAAGAATTAGCATCTAGAGCGAATGTTGAAACGCTTGAGAACCACAGCGTTGTTGGGGATATACTTTGTTAAACCCTTCCTTCATAATTGCAGGGGCGTTGTAGTCCCATTGCTCTTTCGCTTTGCGAAGGAATAAGTCGCTCCCACGCTTGCCGGCAAGATAAAAGGATTTGAAAGGACGATCCTCGCGAGTCAACCAGTACAAGAAACAGAAAGCCAACGTAGTAAAGAAAAAGAATAGAGGCGCAGGCCTCTGGTAGTGCTCCATGAATTCCATTGCGGAAAAAAGAGTAGTCCTTAGAGCTGTCTCGATTTAGTCGTGAGGTTTTTCGATCTAAAATCGACGGCACTGCAGTTCATATATAATTATACTATCAGTTCGGAAGTACATCATCGCGTCCTTCCCAGCATTCAAAGTTCGAAACCCAAGACTGCGCCTCATAGTCCCGTAGGAGGGACTGAATAAGATCTTGGCGCTAAGGAAAAGTTACGAGCAAATAATACGAATGCGAATCCGAACCGGCGGGTCGACTGTGTTTTTATTGGATGATGTTTCAATACGCGCAACAGCCTTGGCTCGATAACAAGGAGACTTATTATAAGATTCGAAAGCGAAGTAACGCAGCCCTACGGCCGGGGAAGCGTATTTATGAATCAGTGTCTAATTACTAACCAGCACAGCCTCATTGGTCATGGCCATCGACTGCTCCCATGACTGTACAACATCTTCAACTCAGGCCCACTAATGGCCAACCCGTTCCATCCTTGCCCAGCGATAGGCCTCATGCCGTAAGCAACGACGCTCTATTACCTAAGCAGCCTGCTCAGATGCATTGACTATTGTCCTTTTATCCTTTTCCTTGCTTGGCGTGCAGAAGGAGAGTCTCAGCCAGCGGAAGTTAATGCGCGGGTATTCGTAGTAATTCAGATAATTATAAGGCTCATGTCACGCGTTCTTATTCTCAATCAGAGGTGCAGTAATTGATATATGCATATGTTCTTTATAGATCCTTAAGTTCATATCTTCTTCGGATATACGCGCCATATTTTACAATGAAAAAAGGGACAGGAATAAGCGCGCAGGAAATAAACCCAAGTAAGCTATTCCCCCATCCCAACCCGAGCTTGTCATACATCTTGGAAGCGCCAAGTGGAAGTAATGCACCAGCGATAGATCTTGGTGTCGAGAGAGCAGCGAGAGCGGATGCGGAGTACAGATTGAAAGTGTCGACCAGATATACACTTATTGTGATGGTGCTGAGGACATTTCCTAGAGCATACATTAGCTAGGCGGCTCGACTTGTGTTTGATAGAAATCGTTATACTAACCGAGGCCGAAGAAATATAAGCCGATAAGGGGAGCAATCCAGTGTACGCGGTATTGGGCAGTCCAGCCGTAAATGAAGAGGCCTATAGGTATGCTGAATGAGGCATAGGGAAGCAGCTTTAGCCGAAACTCTGGCTCGAATTCATCCTTTTTCAACTTCTCTGCAGCATCGCCATCGCTCGTCCAACTGTGCCAGATCAGGCTTGTGATAGAGCCTAGTCCGACGCTGATGAACACCAACCCAGAAGAACTGGTTGAAAAGCCGTAGGTTTCCTGGAAGACGACGCTTACAGAAGCGAAGAGCAGATAGAGATAGCCGTAAATGACGAGCATGTATGTAGCGAATATGAGGACCAAAGGCGAGCAGAAAAGGATGTAGTACGGCCTTAGGATCGACCGTTTAAAAAGGTCGGCGCTCGTTAGGCCCTTGTCGAGTTTTGAGCGGAGTAGTGTATTTCCAGTCTCTCGACGCAGCATCTTGGTCTTCCGCTCGAGTAGAACGGGCGCGTACGACTCGCTCATGAACAGGGCCATGCAGACGGTCAAGGTCCCGGCGATCATAACCAGAACCCAGAAAACCCACCGCCAGCCCTTCGACGCGACCAAGAACCCTCCCATGATGGGCCCGACAATGGGTCCCAGCATCGGCACGACGCTGAAAGCAGCCATAACGCGAGCCCTGCTTTCCAGTCTGACGATATCGGCTATGGTGCCGCCACCGTTCGAGAGGACACAGGAGCCAAGGGCGCCAGAGAAGAAGCGAAAGGCGACGAAGGAGTCGATAGACGGGGCGAGAGCGCAGCCGACGAGGAAGGCGACGAAGCCGATGTTCGTAACCAAGTAGACGCCAAAGCGTCCGTACATTTCAGACATGGGGGCCGCAATCATCGGACCGACAGCGTAGCCCAGAACGTAGACCGACAGGACAAAACTGCTGAGCTCGCTGCTGTTGCTGTTGAAGTCGTGCAGGAGCTGCGGCGTTCCGGGAGCGAATGCGGATGATGCGAGGGGGGCCAGGAGGGTCAAGAAGCTGACAAGAGCGCAGTTGACGAACTTCTTGCGTGTGGGCCAGTTCTGTGGGTTCATCGGGTCGTCGTCGCTTTCCCATCCTACAATGTTCGCGTCATCTGCGTGGCTCGGTGTTTGAACACTGCCTTGCTCGAGATCTCGTGTTATGCTGCTTGCGGGATTGTCGCACGGAGTTGAAGCTTGTGCCTCATGTATTTTCTCGTCGTCGTAGCCTGGAAGGTCATCCGTTGTGCGTTGCTGATCGGCCATTAGGAAACAGGGTTTGTAGTGTGCAGAGGGTAGGATTGAATCAAGCTCAGTCCAAGTTTAGCAACATAGGATGAAACCAGGTACGGAGAGTTAAAACTAAGAAGCTGAAGTGTAGCAGGGCACAGCTACTTTATTTGCATGTCCGGCAGTGGACGGCTTTCATTATTTTCCGTATACCGTAGCAGACCCATTGATGCAACAGACCCATTAGTGCAACGGACCAATCGTATTGTCCGGACAAGTCAAGAATGCACAGGGCGGATTTTTCCTAATAAGGACGTAAAGCTGTCGGGCAAATGAGAGAATCCGGATACAGCTGACAAAGGTGTAATTTGCATTGATGGGTCTGTTGCACTAATGGGGCTGCTACGGTACCAAGACTCTGTGTTCATCTGATAGGGAGTGGTGTTCGGGGCCACTTCGGTGTGAAATTGATGGGCAGCAGGGTATCTCGGATAGCAGGGTATCTCGGACTCTTATTCTTTTGGCGAGTAAGGTTAATAGCTAGGGCCGTGCACTAAGCCTATTCGCAGGGACTCCGCCACCGTTGCGGTACGTGTTTTGTGGCAGGCAGACCCAGAAACAAAAGAGCGGAGACCCCAAGCCCCCGTATTAAGCTTACAAGTGCTTGGCGCAGTAACACGGTTGTCACAGCCCAGGAGAATCCGTCCAATGGTGCACGCCGTGTTGTAGCACTTCGAATTTGCAGGGGCATCCTGTAGTAGAGCACGAGTAGGTGCTCCTGGAATAGACGTAGCAACGATACACGATCGGCGCGTGGCTTGTGTCTTGACTTTCTCCAGTGCGCCTTAGACCACACTCATTTATATGCTGGCCCGGTGTCTGCAGCTTGAGACGGCCAGACAACCTTGATACCCTTTTCTGAACATTTGTTGTTATCCCTGAAGCAAACAGCGGCTCCGACGTGTTCGACACCATTCCTTGACGAGTTGGCTGCAGTACAGTAACAGCTTTCACCAGCGGGTAGCATGTTCCAAAGACTGCGCGACTCGCTTTTCCCGGGCCGGCAGGCGGTGCCGATATCGAGCGATGGGCGCGAGATCCCGCTGCGGGTGAGCCACGGCCCGCATCTACTCGACCCGCGATCGGGCCGGCCGTACATATCCAACGGCATCCGGACCACACGCTACACGCTTTGGGACTTCCTCCCGAAGCAGATCCTCTACCAATTCTCCCGCCTCGCAAACTTCTACTTTCTGTGCATGGCCATCCTCCAGCTTATACCCGGCCTGAGTACCACGGGAAACTTCACCGTCCTGATTCCCCTTCTGATTTTCGTGTCGCTCACCATTGCCAAAGAGGGCTACGACGACTTCAAGCGGCATCGTCTCGACCAGGTTGAGAACCGCCGAAGCGTAAGCGTTCTGAGGCCTGCGGGGTCGCCGCCAAGCGATGCGGACCATTTGAGTGGCACCCCCATGGAGCTTCTGAACAGTCCGTCCGACGAAGACTTTGAGTGGACTTCGACGCAGTGGCAGCATCTCCAGGTCGGCGATGTGATCAAGCTGTCGAGGGACGACGACATTCCAGCAGACATCATCCTCCTCCACGCCGACCAGAACGCGGCATACATCGAGACCATGGCGCTGGACGGCGAAACCAACCTGAAGAGGAAACAGGCGCCGAGTGCTCTGGAGAACTGCGACACGCCCAGGAGAATAGCCTGCAGCAACGCCACCTTCACCGTCGAGGATCCCAATCAGAACCTGTACCGTTTCGACGGCCAGATAACTGTAGACGGCAAGGTAGCGCCGCTGTCGGACCTCTCAGTGATCTACCGCGGCAGCACCCTCCGCAACACCAGCTGCGCCATCGGCCTGGTCATCAACACGGGCGAGGAGACCAAGATCCGCATCAACGCCAACCGACACCCACAAGCCAAGCGACCGCTCCTCGAGTCCTTCATCAACAAAGTCGTCATCTTCATGGCGCTCCTCGTCCTCTCCATCGCCGGCCTCGGCTTCCTCGGCTACACTTTATGGCAGCGCAGCCGCGGCGGCAAGCCCTGGTACCTGCACTCAACAACCGTACCCTTCCAGGAAATCTTCTTCGGCTTCATCATCATGTTCAACAGCGCCGTCCCCATGTCGCTCATCATGGGCCTGGAGGTCATCAAGATCAACCAGATGAACTCGATCAACCGCGACTTGGAGCTGTACCACGCGCCGTCCGACACCCCCACGCGGTGCAACACCGACACCATCATCGACGACCTGGGGCAGATCGGCTACGTCTTCTCCGACAAGACGGGCACCCTGACTGAGAACGACATGAAGCTGCGCAAGCTGAATATCGCCGGCACGAGCTGGGCGCACCAAACGTCTGCTGTGGGTGACGACGAGCTGACGACAGACGAACTCGTCGAGTTCATGCGGCTGCGTCCCGCATCGCCCTTCGCGGTCGCGGCAAGGCAGTTCCTGCTCTGCCTCGCCATCTGCCACACCGCTCAGCCCGAGGCTCGGGATGACCAGTTGGAGTTCCAGGCATCGTCTCCGGACGAGCTTGCCCTTGTCAAGGCGGCGCAGGAGCTCGGCTTCCTGGCGGTCGAGCGGTCTGCCCAGGCCATCACGATCGAGACGCCAGAAGGGCGGCAGACGTATGAAATATTGCACGTGCTGGAGTTCAACAGCGATCGCAAGCGCATGTCCATCATTGTGCGCTGCCCGGATGGCAATATTTGGCTGATCTGCAAGGGTGCTGACACGGTACTTGCGCCGCGTATAAGAGCAGGGTCGACAAGCAGCTTCGAAAGGGCTGGGTTGGAGCAGTTTGGCGAGACGGCGACGGGCGCTGATCAGCTGCCGACAAAGTTCGAAGGACTTGAAGACGAGGCGATTTCCGACGAGGCAGAAGTCCGCAGGCGGTGCTTCATGGCGCTCGACGACTACGCCCGCCAAGGCCTGCGCACGCTGCTCTTCTGCCAGCGGTTTTTGTCAGAGGCCGAGTATCAGGAGTGGCAGGCGCGCTACCACGACGCACAGATCAGCCTGGTGGACCGGCAGGCCCGCGTCGACGCGGTCGGCGACGAGATTGAACAGTCGCTCGAACTCGCCGGCGCCTCGGCCATCGAGGACAGGCTGCAGGAGGGCGTCCCCGAGATGATCGAGCAGCTGCGCAAGGCCGGCATCAAGGTCTGGATGCTGACGGGCGACAAGCGCGAGACGGCCATCAACATCGCACACTCGGCGCGGATCTGCAACGCCTCCTCGACCATCTACGAACTCGACGTCGACGACGGGGCGGCGGACCTCGAGACGCAGTGTCTGAACCTCCAAGCAGCCCTGCAGCAATACCAGAAAACGAGCACGCACACGGCTCTCATAGTCGACGGCAACACGCTGCACGCCATCCAAGACGACACCAGCGGCGGCCGCGTCCAGCAGCTCTTCAACGCCATCATCCCCGCCGTCGACTCCGTCGTGTGCTGCCGGGCGTCGCCCTCGCAGAAGGCCCTCCTCGTCGCCGCCATCAAAGACCACAAGCCCCAGGGCAAGGGCTTCCTTCACTGGCTCACACAATCACGGCAGCCGCTGACCCTCGCCATCGGCGACGGCGCCAACGACCTCTCTATGATTACGACTGCACACGTCGGCATCGGCATCTCCGGCAAGGAAGGCCAACAGGCTGCCCGTATTGCGGACTTCAGCATCGCGCAGTTCCGCTTCCTGGGCCGCCTCCTCCTCGTGCACGGGCGGTGGAACTACCACCGTACCACACGCTTCATCGTCGCGAGCTTCTGGAAGGAATTATTCCATGCGGTGCCGCAGGGGCTGTACCAGGTCTTCGTCGGCTTTTCCGGAACAAGTATATTCGATCCCACGGCCCTCGTCCTCTACGGCTCGCTGTTCACGACGTGCGCCATCATCTCGCTCGGGTCGTGGGACAGGGATTTGAGGGCGGATACGCTGATGGCGGTGCCGCAGCTGTACGAGTATGGGCGCGCGGGAAGGGGGCTGGGGTGGGCGAGTTTCCTGGGGTGGGTGGCGAACGCGTTCGGGGCTGGCTTGCTCGTTATCTTTGTGAGTTGGGCCGGGTACGGGTCGTCCGAGGCGGTGGGCGATAACGGGCTCTACGCGTTCGGCGCGCTGGTGTACGCGATGGGCGTTGTCTGGGCGAACGTCAAGCTGATGATGGTGGAGATGCATAGCAAGACGGCCGTCGTGCTCGGCATGTTTGCGGGGACGATAGCGGCCTTGTTTGCTTTCCTCGGCATCTGGTCGGTGAGCGGCCCGCACGCGCTGACGCCGTTTGCTGTAAGGCACGGGTTCGGGAAGACGTTTGGGCCGGATGGGAGTTGGTGGCTGACGCTGGTTGTTGGGCTGATGCTGTTGTGTGCGGTGGAGCTGGTGCTGAAGGCGCTGCAGCGGCACCGATTGGCCCGCGTCATCTGGGCGAGGATGGTGCCGGGGAAGGACAGGGCTGAGCTCGAGGGGGGCGGCGTCTGGGCTGGGTTTGAGGCGTGGCACCCTTTCCTTTGGCAGGAGATCGAGCAGGATCCGAACGCGAGTGCCCAACTCCGTCGACTCAGGCCGGCGTCTGAAGTGCACCACGCTGAGTCTCCCGTCGTTGACGGCGGGAAGAAGAGCAAGAGGCCGAAAGGTACGCCGTATTACCCCGTGTTTGTGATGTCGCTAACTGTGCTCTTCTCGCGTAGACACTGCATGGCACCAGCAGCGCCTTTGGTCCTGGAAGTGAGTGCCATTGACTACGACAATGGCGGTCTCCTCCTCGTTACTGACTGCTCCTCCAGACCCATTCTCACCACCAAAAGAGCCATCGTGTATTTCTTCACCATATCGATTGTCGCCTTTGCCATTGGCGTGGCACTGACGGTGAAAGGCCGCGAAGTACGTCGTTGCCGAAGCCCCGTTCTGAGAGTCTTGTTGCTGACAGTCCGCAGACCGAAGAGATCTCCATCGACTACACAGACTGCTGGAAACACTCGTCCGTCGGATCAAACAGCACCTTCCCCCCCAACACGGCCACATTCACCCCGATCCCCGGCGCGCGTGTGTCCAAGAACTTCAAGCGAACCAACCCAGACGCCACGCCGGCAGCCTGGGCCCACAGCTTCAAGCAGACTGGCCGGAACACCACCACCACCACGGCCATCTGCTCCATCCGCTTCAACATCCAAAGCCGCATCCCCCCGCCCGTATTCATGTACTACCGTCTCTCCGACTTCTACCAGAGCCACCGCGACTACATCAAATCCGTCGACCCGGACCAGCTGGCCGGTGCAGCCCGCAGCGCCTCTTCCATCAGCGGCAGTGACTGCGAGGCCCTCGACATCGATCCAGAGACGAAAAAGGCGTACTATCCCTGCGGCCTCGTCGCCAACTCCATGTTCAACGACACTTTCTCCCAGCCCCGCCGCATCACCGAGAGCAGCGGAGCGAACGAGAACGAGACGACTATGTATTACAACATGACGACCAAGGGCATCGCCTTCGCAACA
This sequence comes from Lasiodiplodia sp. KE8368, assembly GCA_023087525.1. Classification (NCBI taxonomy): domain Eukaryota; kingdom Fungi; phylum Ascomycota; class Dothideomycetes; order Botryosphaeriales; family Botryosphaeriaceae; genus Lasiodiplodia; species Lasiodiplodia sp. KE8368. Next base: position 104,977 of record JAJMYN010000081.1, read on the forward strand.
GATAGGGGTCTCGTCAAGCAGACGCGCTACACGCCAGACGAGGTCGTCCCGCCGCCCGCCTGGCGCGCCAGGTATCCGAACGGCTACGCCGACGGCGGCGTGCCCGATCTGTCCGCGGACGAGGCCTTCGTCGTGTGGATACGCACCGCGGCGCTGCCGAACTTCAGGAAGATGGCCATGCGGAACGATGAGGATGCGATGCCGGCTGCGCGCTACCAGGTCGATATTGAGGACAGTAAGTGTTTTTTTTCTGCTGTCGCCCGCCCGCCCCCGGCGAAGTCTAGGACGGCTGATACTGACTGACGCAGACTACGACGTTTCGTCCTTCGGCGGGACCAAGTCTGTCATAATCACCACGCGAGGGAATGTGGGGTCGAAGAGCCATAACCTCGAAGGCTTTTGCATGCTGGTTGGATGTGTTACGTTCCTTCTCGGTGTGGCTTTCGCGATTACTGGTCGGATGAAGTCGAGGTAAGTGCTCTATATCTGCTCGGTAATTGTCGTCTAATGTTCTGGTGTAGGAGGCTTAGTGACCATATACTATTACCGGTCATATAAATACTTAACCGTGGCTCGGCCGGGTGGCAAATCTACCAGACGACCGACCGGGAAACGAGCTCCAATTAGTATCCACAATAGAGAACATAGTTCAGGCCTGAAGCAGTTACCCCAGCAAACCACCAGCTACAGTCGAGAACGGCTGCGCAACGCTCTGCTTCTCCTTCGGCACCGTTCCTCAAGCCCTGGCCGCACCACACAACACCGCAAAATCGCGAGGGAGATAAGCCGAAGCGAAAAGGCCTGGACCCGAAGTCTCTCTTTGCTCTGGCTCATTATGCCAGTCACGGTGTTGTCTAAGGCCAAAGTCTTGAGATCCTTGGCCCAAAGGCGTGCGAAGCTCGGGAAAAGATCACAACAGGTCGCGTTTGGTAATTTCTCCTTTATCAAGCCACGGTAGAATCGCCCCGCCATCCTTCGTTACGTAGGCGTTTTGGAAAATTTTTCATGGCAACTCGAACTTGTTTCCGCTTTCATTTGGCGAGGTACATGCATGATACTGGGAGGGGACCACAGTTGCGCTAAACCGAGTTAGGCAGCCAAGACGCAAGCTCTCACCACAGGAACACTTTCCCACGCGTGTTAAAGTGGGCGGGGCAGCCACTTGGGATCCACAGCTGGGGGAAATGCGGAGAAGGCGATCGGAACGGGTTTAGCGGTGCGCAGGGTGATTGGGAAAGGGATGCAGCGCGGGATGTATGAACAGCGCTGAATGGTGGTCGTGAGCCGCAGCATCGAGACGGGAACGGGGCCGGTGTGGGGCTATATCTATCATTCTATGGCACTAGTGACACATGCAGGCAGATGCTTCTGAAGTGTGGGGGTGTCGGATGAGCTCTACAGCCGCGGCTATAAGATGATGCACGATCAACATTGGATCACGCAATGCATCTACAAGGAAATAGCTATATATACGTTTACGCATCCCCTCTACAGCCTTTATCTCACAATCCAACTGCAACATTAATGAAAATTACCGCGACATTTCGACCGGAGACATGGCCGCAAGCATGGGCGGGCTTCTCCTGCTGTCACCTTCCTTATGCCCCGCCACCGGGGACTAGAATATTAGCGTCTTTTTGAGATCCACACTTCGCATGTTTCCTCTTACCGATGCCTTTCTTTTCTCGGGAGCCGTCCCGGTCGAGGGCTATAAATATGGACTCCGGTTGCAAAGTTCTTACTGGCAACCAGACAGCCGGGACACCATGTCAAAGAAGCCAATTTTCGCAGCAACGCATCCTCGAGCATGCTCGACAGCGTTTGAGCGCGTAGGTTCCACCAATTGAGGAGAATTTCCAAGTTATAAATCCTTGTACTAACACCGCACACTGCACAGGTCTTCATGACGTGCCAGGATACGCTCCAATGCCTTCACGAGCCTTTTGGCGATGCCTTCTATTATGGCCCTGAAAGACTAGGCGAACGATATGAAAATGATCCAAAAGGGCGAAAAGAGAGTGGATTTGAAGAAAGTACCTTCAAAACCATTTTTGAGAACATTGATCGTGAAAGTGCAAAGGTTCGACAGCCTCCCCAGTTTCACCAGAATTTGCGCCCCATGCTACCATCTGGAATCATTGTCGTTCAGTCTGTTTGGTTGATCGCTCTCCCATCTATCCCTAAGGATATGGAACACCACCCCTGTTGAATCTTTGGATTCGACAATCCACGACGAACTGCGACCACGAAAAAAAAAAGAAGAATCACATCGCAAAGACCACAGAAAACCCCCCATTGCATTTAGATGCACATTGTTCTGTACAAACACTTACCGAACCATCAACAGGGCAAGCGAGTCTTCATCAAAGACATGGCGTACTATCTGATGCCTTCGGACCAAAAGCCCGCATCAATCGCACCATCTCTATTGGAATACACGAACAGCATCAACGGTTCCTCCGCCAACGGCACCAACACCAACGGCACCAGCACCAACGGCGCGCACCCCCACCCAACGCACGTCGTCGAGCCCGACAACCCCACCGTCGTGCCCACATCCCTCCTGTCCCGCTTCCACTGGACCTTCCTGATCCGGCATCCGCGCAACAGCATCCCGTCGTACTACCGCTGCACGGTCCCGCCGCTCGCCGCCGTCACCGGCTGGACGTCCTACCTGCCGTCCGAGGTCGGCTACGGCGAGTTGCGGCGGCTATTCGACTACCTGCGGCGCGACGGGCAGATTGGTGGCCAAGATGGGGTTGATATCTGTGTCGTTGACGCGGACGACTTGCTGGATGATCCGGCTGGTGTGATTGCGCGGTACTGCGAGAGCGTTGGGATGGAGTTCAGCCCGGAGATGCTGAGTTGGGATGTGGAGGAGAGCCATTGCCTGGCGAAGGAGAAGTTTAGGAAGTGGGAGGGGTGGCATGAGGATGCGATTCATTCGACGGATCTGAAGCCCAGGGCGCATGTAAGTTGGTTGGGCTTTGACGGCCGGCTTTGTGGAGAGTTTTTGGGTGCTCGAGTGCTGACTTTGTTTCCTGCGAAAAGAAAAAGGCCCCCAAGTCGGATGATGAGCTGTATGCGGAATGGGTTGGCAAGTTTGGAGAGGAGGGGGCAAACGTTATTAGAGAGACGGTGGAGAAAAATGTTGCGGACTACGAGTACCTCAAGCAATTTGCTATGAAGGTGTAGCTGCATCCTTTGGCTGACTGACTTGCGCCAATCGGTGTTGCTGTTTACTGGGCTCCAAACCGTTTCAACACACCAGGAACGGGAGTGGGAAATACGTAGGAAGTTGCGGAAAAAAGGCAATAGAGAAGGGCTGAAGCCACTGCGTCTGTCCAGGGATCTACGACAACTGTACACCACTTTTCTTAACGGAATGTGTACATATCAATGCTCAGCTCCAGCCGTACCCGATCTCTGAGAAGAAAAGTAAGTCGATACTGTGACGTCTTAGATACTTCTTCAGCAGATTCTGAACACGCAGCCCAGTACTGCCTATCAAACAGCTTGAACCTTTTCCATTCCGCTAGCTGACATCTCAGACTAAACATTCCGCTGTCTCCATAGCTGGAAATAGATTCAAACTTGATCCTCGTATGGTATTTATTCGACGTCTTATGTACAAATAACATCTAGTGCCCAGTCCGCAAAATGTCGATAAATCCTCAAAGTAGCTCTATCCAGTTTCACCGGAGGCGGTATCCGCGGGAGTAACTGCGGAGAATAGTACTCCAGCCGCGTCCCCGTAGCCACGAGATCAGCAACATCCGGAGAGTAAAGCTCCGGATGCCTCTCAAAAACGACAGGGTCCAATTTATACACGGAAGCACCATCGTCCATGCGCAACATCTGGAACGTCTGGCGCATATACGAAGCCGACTGGAAAAGCGAGGTGGTGTCTGGAGCCGGAAGCCTTTTCTCGTCCCGGTGCAAAGCGTCCGGACGAGACTTTCTGTTGCTGATCTCATCACCCATGACTTGCGTGATCTCCCAGACGTGCACGTAGCCGTGGGTAGGCTGCTTGTATGTGCGGACCAGTTTGGACAGGTCGACTTCGACGCAGTACATGCTGGCAATGTCGAGGATGATTTCGTCCAGACGCGGGTTGGCGGCGTGCATGATGATCAGTTTGTCGCGCAGAGCCTGGAAGGGGCACCAGTCGATGAAGGTGGGGTACGATTCGGTGATCTGCAGGGCTGATGGTCGATACTTGGGATGCAAGCGAGCATACATCTCGCGAGTAGGATTCAGCTGCCACGTGACGAGCTCCGAGAGGTGTTTATACCATCTCGTCGGTGTGTACCACGGCATGGCATCGGGGCGAGTGAGGCCGTTCCACATTGAGAACATGATGGAGGTGAATTGATCGAGTTTGTGCCTGGTTTATGTTAACTGTAGTTTTCCATGACCGGTATCCGATCACATACAGGTGCTTATCGAGCTGTAGCGGAGGGTCGGTGTCTTTCCATTTGTTCCAGATGCATGCCCGTATAGCGGTGATGTGGTCAGAACACATTGAGTTGGATGCCTTCATGCTCGTTTCCACCAGAGGACTGCAGGCCATCGCGTGAGAATATGCAGGTGGGCCCATCTGGTAGCTGTAGGACCAAATACCGGGCATTTGACTAGGCAAGCTGAGGGATGTCTGCTCGGGCATGGCTATATGTTCCGTCCTGATTTCAGGCCCTCCTTCACTGTCTCCTGCAAGATTCAGCATATTCATCCATTCAGGTTGATCCTCGGTGGAGCTAGACGGTGCAGGAACTAGTGCGGTGTCGATCTCCTGCCAGAGGTCCTGAGGCTGTTCGCCAGTTTCCACATTGAGAGCATTCGTTGCACCGGGTTGGGGTTCTCCGCATTTTGGAGACAGGGAATCTTGGCCGGCAGCATCGCTTGGCTGGGCCTCGTCGGTCAAGTTACTGGATTCGTCAAGCGTGCTCTGCATCAGACGGGATAGGTGCTGCAAAGAAGCCTGTGCGCTAGCTAGCTTGTTGATAAAGGAAGTAAGCTGCTTGCGGAGGCGTTGGTTCTCCGCCTCCAACTTCGCAATCTGCTCGTTCTCAGATTGGCCAGCTCTCTCCAAACGTCGCTCGAGGTCTTTGATGTAAGCAGTTTGGCGTTGGCGGAACGCCTGCTGCGACATGCGGTTCCGAAGTTTCCTGAGCGGGGCCGATCAGCACCAGTTCGGACGGTAAGGCGCTTTACCGAGGCTATACTTTCTCTCTGCTGCAGTAGCATCGGGCTCTGCATCGGCACCTCCTATTTTCCGACGAGCCATGATGAGATTTGGTGAGTATTGATAGGTAGACACGGCGGACGCAGGTGGGGAAAGAGAGAAAGAAGGAAGGAGGTGGCGCCCTGTGACAACCGAAAGCGAACGAGCCTGCTGACAAATTAATCAAAATTAGGTTTGGATTTACTTGGCAGTGCCGGACAATCAACAACGCTTTATATATCAACCACTGGGCTCATACATGAGATGACATCCGAAATCGATTGCCAGATTGCAGGGAATGAATTTTGGCTATGCAGATCTCATACTTTCTCCCAGTTTTCTTCCGTAGGACGCTTCGAGATGCACGCATCTCTCTACCTATTAATTGGACAATATCATTTAGAGCTTGGGAGAGTCGGTGCTTGCAATGCACTCAATCTCGACATCTGTTCCCAAAGGCAGCGACTTGACTGCAACGCAGGTACGAGCCTGGAAGATACGTCAATTCCCTTTGATCAACTCCGAAGGTGACGCTGCTTACAGGTTTTGGTTCGGCGAAAAAAGTGTCATAAACTTCATTCATGGCTGCGAAATCACCCATGTCGGTAAGGAAGATGTTAACCTTGATGACCCTCGACATATCCGAGCCTCCAGCTTCCAGAACACTAGCGAGGTTCTGCAGGATTTGCCTCTAATTTGAAGCCGTCAGCACGCTTGGCATACGCCTGAAACCTTTACTTACGGTTCTGTCTTGAACAGTGCCTTCGATCATCTTGCCTGTTTGGGGATCCATTCCAACTTGGCCTGAACAGTAGACTCGACCTCCATCCCTCACTGCCTGAGAGAGGAATGACGGAGGCTTCGGCGCCTTCGCTGAGTAGACTGCATCTCTCGAAGAGGCCATGATGACTGAAAAATGAGGGAGAGTAAAAAGCGGAGATCGGAATTTGCAGGAGTACTTGGTCTCACTCGTGTGTCCACCAATGCAGTCAGTGGTGGCGGGACTAAATAGTTGGTGGCTGTTTACTAATTGTTTGGTTAGTCAGTCAGACTTGCCCCGCACTGATCACGCCCTGCAGATGACATCGGCCCCGATAAGACATACCTATCGCCGCACAGCCAAGAATCCGCTGGGTAATGTAACGAGGCGAGGGTAGGGATGGTAAACTATAAATGTTGAATAGGCCTGAGTCACTCGAGACAACAACATCGCATCTGCAGTCAATCATGGCGGGCGGAACGCTTCCTTCGCCAGTCGCTCCAGCTGACGTCGTGCTCAGCATCAATGACCTCCAAGAAATAGCATCCAAGAGGCTCTCGCCGTCAGCAAGAGGTATATGATTAACTTTCTGTTGTGTTGAACAAAAAATACTTTTGCGTCGATGCTAACACACCCATGATCCCTGCCCCAGACTTCTTCAACTCCGGCTCCACCGACCAAATCACCGTCCACGAAAACACCACCGCCTACAGCAAATATCGCCTGCGCCCACGCGTCCTCCGCGATGTCTCCGGCGCCACCACCAGCACCGTCGTCTTCGGCGAGACGATCTCCTTCCCCCTCTGCGTCTCGCCCGCCGGCCTGCAAGCGCTGGCGCACGCGGACGGCGAGCTGGCCACCGCGCGCGCCTGCGCCTCGCGCCGCGTCCACATGGGCATTTCCTCCTACGCCAACCACACGATCGGCGAGATCCGCGCCGCCGGCACGGCCGTGTGGCCCGGCGTCGCGCACGGGATCCAGCTGTACACGCTGAAGGACCGTGCGAAGCAGGAGCGTATTATCCGGCGCGCGGAGGAGGCGGGATGCAAGGCGGTGCTGCTGACGGCGGATAGTCCGGTGCTTGGGGTTAGGTATAATGAGCATCGGAACGACTTCCGCACGCCGGAGGGATTGCACTTTCCGATTGTCGAGCTGACGAATGAGATGATCCGGGCGACGACGCATGATGCGGGGTTCAAGCAGACGGCTTCGGACGCGCATACGTGGGGGGAGGTGGCGTGGTTGCGGAGTAAGACGAAGATGGAGATTTGGATCAAGGGCGTGTTGGCGGCGGAGGATGTGAGGCTGGCGAGGGAGTATGGGTGTGATGGGGTGATTATCAGTAATCATGGCGGCAGGCAGCTGGACGGGACGCCGGCGACGATTGATGTCTTGCCGGAGTGCGTGAAGGCGGGGGATGGGAAGATCAAGATTCATATTGATGGAGGGATTCGGAGTGGTTCCGACATTTTCAAGGCATTGGCTTTGGGAGCGGACTGCTGCTGGGTTGGAAGGCCGATGCTTTGGGGATTGGCAGTAAGTTTTATTCTCTCCCTTTTGTTGCTGCACGAAGCTGATATTCCATAGTACGATGGAGAGGCCGGTGTGGCGAAGATGCTGGACATCCTCTACGAAGACTTCAAGAGGTGCATGCAGTTGACGGGTTGCTCCAAGTTGGAGGATATCACTGCAGATTGCCTCGGCATTGTGAAGTCAGATGGGCCGCTGGCACGATTGTGAGAGTTTTCAGCCGGCTTGGTTCTATTTTCACATAGATCTACCCCAGATTCCATTAAAATTTCGGCCTATGACTACCTACACACTGCTATCTACATTTGCCTTGTTGATCTCCTGGCAGATGCGGCTCCTTCCGCGAATCTGCGGTCCGTATCTGATGAAAACGAATGGAATCGGAATCATGAGCACGCTCGCAAATGCGGGAATGCTCGTGGCCCAAGATGGTCCGAGATGCTCGTACATGCTCTCAGCCGCAAGAACCAGCAGTGCGCTGGCCAGGCTACGTCCACAACTCGCCGCAGCCATGGCGCTCGCAGAGTACATTTTGTACGCGTCCGTCAGGTAGTTGAAGAAGACGACGAAAATGAGCATGTACGCTACGCCAAACGGCAGGCCAGCCAGCATGGGGACGATCCAGTGGACGTCGGATCGGCTTGTCCACGCGAGCCAGAACATGGCGGCAGTGAGTACTGGGCCGGCTCCACACGCGAGTGGTAGTCTCTGGTATTCGTCTTTGAAGGACCAAGATTCGCCTCGGGCTTTTGCGTTGTGGAGCTTGCGATCCCACCAGAAGAAGATTGCCAGGGCGAAGGGGGAGCTGACGGCGATAGGGAGGAGCGCAAGGCCGGCCGTTGGAGGAGACATGTCGTAGACTCCGCGGAAGATGAAGGGATAGGCCTGGAAGAAGAGGAACAATACGGAGAAGATAAGAGAGACGTACATCGTTGTGAAGATGACGATGGGCTCGGTGAAGAGCATCTTCACTGGGCGAGCCAGGGAGATGATGAGCATCTGCAGGAGGTCCGTCACATCATCAGGGCTTTCATTCTGGGGACACTCGTGTTTCCTGAGGACGGACTCGTATGTTTCGGGGGTGACGACGAGCAGCAAGAAAGTGCATCCGGCAAGGATGGTAGATATGTAGAATGCCCACCGCCAGCTGACTAGGCTCACGTATCCGAAAATTGTCGGGCCGGTCGTGATTGGTAAAGTCGAAATCTGCCAATGGTCAGATCCTCATTTTAGCAAGCTTCATGAATCTTTCGTACCACAGTGTATATCGCAGTTGCACGTCCACGCGTGCGCTGATCGGCATAGAGGTCCGAATAGACGCCTCCGATGACTGAGATCGGCGTTGCCCCACCGATGCCTGCTATGGCCCGGAATGCGACCAGGGCGTTGAAAGATGGAGACAGTCCGGCGCCCAGAGAGGCACAAGTGAAGATGGCGAAGCTTAGAAGACTGATTGGCTTGCGGCCATACTTTTCACTTAAGGGAGCGAAGAAGAGAGGCCCAATAACGTATCCAAGAAGGAATACGCTTGTTGGAAGAGCTGCTCGTACAGGGTTGGATACGGAAAAGTGATTCCGGATATAGAGCGATGTCCCTGCAGGTAAACTCGAGGAAAGAGTGCTGTTGCACATGGCGAGACCATAAACACAGGCCACGAAGAGCTTCTTTTTCTACCCAAGAATTTTAGTACGGCTCGGCTTAACTACAAAATAAGCTTTCTCTTACTCGAGTCCATTGGTTTGGAGGCTGATGTTTAAGCTCTCGGGCTATCACGGCTGAATCGACAGCATCAGCCGCCTGATACTCTTGGGATTTTTCCATGTTTTCAGAGAGCAAACAATCCGTGAATGCTGAGTATTTGTTTCAATGACATCCTCGGGCATGTCGACCGAAGGGCGGGGCACGAGTCATCGGCTATACGAAATTACTAACAGTTCACTGACTAACATCGACGCAACAAGCAGCGCCTACAAACTCAAACTGCTGCCGTTACTAATATCATGACGCCATATTGTGCGCTTCCTGCTCTGTGCAGTGCCAAGTAGCCTTACCAAAACAGGAAATGTTACTACTGCAATAGTACGACAGGTTGACTATAGGTTCGAAAGTGCAGTCGTTTCCTCCGTGAATTTTTTAATGGCATAATGTTGCAGCTATGAAGGATTGGTACGTATTAATAGATTCTGCTGCCCAAAGAATAAAGCTGCGGTCTTGTTAATATCTATCGCAGCACTTTGACGTCGACGACAGCAACCAAAAGTCAGCGACGCTTGAATCCAACGGCATACTCACCGAAGGGGAAAAGCGTCAGTTAGGCGAAAATTCAAGAGCACCGACGACTTGTATACTGTTGCTGATGTCAGAGCGCCGAACAGTCATAAACCATCCGGGCAAACCTCGTCGCGCGCCGACGCCCTTCTCACGACCATTATGACTCACTTCCTTTATCCTCCAACATAAAGCTTCACCTCTCCACATCAAGAAATCCACAATCCACAGTCCCAAAGCGTCACAAAACGCAATCAACCCATCCACCATGCCGCCCCAACCCGACGACCCCACCCCCACATTCTGGTCGACGCGGCCCGACCCCGCGCTTATGCACACCCAACTCCGCAACCGCCCACCCCTCGTCAGCTCCGCGTCCGGCCTGACCCTCCATCTCCCCGACCGCGGCCCCATCATCGACGCGACCGGCGGCGCGACAGCCGCCATCATCGGCCACGGCAACGCCGAGGTGGCCGCCGCCGTCTCCGCGCAAATGGCGCAGCTGAGCTACTGCCACACGCTGGCGTACACCAACACGCCGGCCGAAGACCTCGCCGACCACCTGATCGCCGCCGCGAATGCCGGAATGGACCGCGACGACAGCAGCTTCGCCCGAGCGTACCTGGTCGGGTCGGGCAGCGAGGCGGTCGAATCGGCGATGAAGCTGGCGCGGCAGTACTTCTGGGAGCGCGGGGACGAGGGTCGTGTGCACTACATCGCGCGGCGGCAGTCGTACCACGGCAACACGCTCGGCGCGATGAGCCTGACGCACGCGCCGGGCCGGACGGCGCCGTATGGGGGCATCGCGATGGGGAATGTGAGTCATGTTAGTCCGTGCTATGCGTACCAGTACCGGCGGCCGGGCGAGACGGACGCGGGCTACGTCGCGCGGTTGGCGGGGGAGTTGGATGAGGAGTTTCGGCGCGTGGGTGAGGGGAGGGTGGTCGCGTTTGTGGGGGAGACGGTGGCCGGGTCCATTGCGGGGTGCGTGCCGCCGGTGAGGGGGTATTGGGCTGCGGTCAAGGAGGTGTGCGAGAGGTATGGGGCGTTGTTGGTTTTGGATGAGGTGATGTGCGGGATGGGGAGGACGGGGAAGGCGTTCGCGTGGCAGGAGGAGGGGGTTGTGCCGGATATTGTGGCTGTGGGGAAGGGGTTGGGGGGTGGGTATATCCCCATCGCGGCGGTGCTGGCGCAGAGGAGGATTATGGAGGCGTTGGAGAAAGGGTCGGGGAGTGTGGTGCAGTCGTACACGTTTCAGGCGCATGCGGTGGCTAGTGCGGCGGCGCTGGCGGTGCAGCGGATTGTGAAGAGGGAGGGGTTGGTGGAGAATTCGAAGCGGATGGGAGAGGTGTTGGAGAGGCTGTTGGTGGAGAGGTTGGGGGAGAAGAGGTTTGTGGGGAATGTGAGGGGCAGGGGATGCTTCTACGCTGTCGAGTTTGTGAAGGACAAGCAGACCAAAGAGAGCCTCGACCCGGAACTCAAGTTTGCTTTCAGGATTCAGGCGAAGGCGCTTGACATGGGTGTGCATCTCTATCCCATGTCAGGTACTGTAGATGGGAAGCGCGGAGATCATATTTTGCTAGCCCCAGCCATCACTGTCGACGAGGAAGTGCTGAAGAAGATCGTTGGTGTCTTGGAGGCTGCCTACGATGCTGCAGAAAGGGAGGTGACTATCTAGCATGCTATCCAGGCGATATATTTGTCATCCAAATTCTCATCTCATCTCAATATTGTTTCACATTTAGGCAGAAACATGAACAATTGTTAAGCAGAAGCATGCCAATCTTGGCTCTTTCGATCTTATTATAGTGGTCACTTCCAAGCTTTTAGGGACGAAAACACTCCAGCGAATGTTAGGTTAGACTATATCAGCGTGACTCGTTCCAGATCCCATTTTATTCCGGGGGTTCAAAACGCACATCAATAATCCAGCTATCCCAGTCCGTTCGGAGACCTTCTTTCCAGAAGTGTCTATGACTGGCTGTAAGATTAATGCATACGTTGTCCAAGCACCGCACTCCGCGCTACTAGAGTACCACGTTTCAATTGGGAGCGTGTCCTATTCCCCTCATAGACCAGCCTTGGTATTTCTGGCACTGATATCAAAGGAGGGATGCGCATTGAGAATGATGTTACCTTCGGACAGCTTCTAGCCGCCAATGCTCCCGTCATGTTTAACGAGATCCCAATCTGTGGTGGACCGGCTGTACTGACGCACCGATCACAGTAATATTAACTACCCCTTCAATCTCTGCTCTCTACCAAGACGAAGAACTTCACGTCTTTGTGTCCTGGGGCCAGCTTTATAGTGGTGTTCGTATTGGCCGGTGCGCTCGGGTTGTCCAACAAAACCCCGAACTCGGCCGAGAACTCCAGACATCGAGATTCCTTGATGGGGTATACACCCAAGCTTTCGTACGTTCAACCGCGTAAAAGCTTCTTTCTGACGGACGGGGAAATTTTGCTCCGCCTTAGAAATCCATTCGGCGGATAGTCTGCCCGTTTGCTTACATACTGACTTGATGCCAACTGCAATGCTGCGCACTGGCCTGTTAACACCCGAACATCACAGCCCCGACGCAATCGGGTATGGACTAGCACTAAGCTAAATGCTCGTACGACTTGGAACATCAGGAATGATATTGGTAATCAGCAAGATGGATGAGCAGGGAAAGGGCGGAAGCTTTGGGGATATATAAAATGGTCATCTCTGTCCTGAATGCATGCCACAGACAGCAAGCTTCCTTAACTCGAAAGTCCATTGCATTGCTATCACCAAACATTGTTTCACTATGTATCCTCATAAGCTCCTTCAGCTACTCTCCCTCTGCGGCGGTGCAGTCTCCTGTGGAGTTGGTCTCCCTCATTCCCTGCCTCTACCCAGTATTCAACCCCTCACAAGGCGCCGTAAGCATTCACCATCAATCCTTTCTCAAATCCAAGTCACTAAAACCTACCAGAGACGGCATTCTCGACTCCCCCCTCCAACGACACCGTCCACTGGACCGTCGCCCAGAACACGCACCAGATGCAAATCTCAGACGACGCCTTCATCGCGCGCGACCTCGCGCACTTCAACCACCACCCCAACTGCACGATCCACTACCCCCTCGGCGTGACCATGGACCTCACCCAGCACCTCACCGACATGCGCCTCACCTTCGCCACCTACTCGGACGCCGCGCCGCACAACCACAACTACAAAGTCCTCTTCGGCGAAGGCGACTGGACGATTGCGCTCGCCCGCGCGAGCGGCACGAACGACGGCCCGCTGATCGGCCCCAAGGGGGAGCTCGTCCCGCCGACCATGCGCACCGTCACGTACGACCTGATGACCATCGTGCGCTGGAACGGCGGGCTGATGATGGAGGAGTTCCTCTGGACCGACAACCCCAGCGTCTATCGCCAGCTGGGCTTCCTGCCCACGAAGCCCGCCAAGGATCTTCCCGATCTGGAAATGAACGACTACACCGCGCCGCTGTCGACGCAGCCGGGCGTGGACAGCGCGGCGTCGAACAAGGCGCTGGCGAAAGCGGCCGAGGGCGCGCTCAACGCGGGCCGGCTGGACGCGGACGGCTTGCGCGTGTCGCCCAACGTTACCGTGTATGGGCTGAACGATGAGGGGCTCGGCTTGCAGGGTTACCTCGACGCGGTCGCGTCGCTCAGGACGGCGTTTCCGGACTTGGCGCTGGCAAACCAGCAGGTGATTGCGCAGGGGGATTGGACGGCGACGGTTGGGCGGTTGAGTGGGACGCATGAGGGGGCTTTGCTGTTGCCGCCGTATCTGGCCCAGGAGCCGGTTGCGGCGACTGGGAAGAGGTTTGACTTGCTGCATTACAACATTGCGCGCTGGCAGGACGGGAAGATCGTGGAGATGAGGGTTAACGTTGATACCTTTGGCATTCTCAGTGCTTTGGGCATAGACATTTAAGGTTTCGGATAGCTATCATGGTGGTACGCTCAGCGCGTTATATTCACCCCCCTTTGTCCCAGTGTACAGTTTCCATGAAAAGATAGAAGTCCAACCTATTACTTTGATCTTAGAGGAAGATCTAGTAAATCTCTCTTTATTAATTTGCTCCCAAAACTATGACTAGTTGATGACTTTTGTCGCGTTACACGAGGTTTCCCCGAGACGTACGACCGGAAGTGCACTAATCTGATAGTATAATATCTTGGGGAAACGAAAGAAATAGAGCATAGAAGATATCACTTATCTTGTCAAATAGCAATGGCCGTCGCAATGGCCGTTCTTATCTTCCCGTCGATTTTGAGTGTATCTGAAGAGATATACTGTCCAAGGTAAAAAGACCCCACGGAATAGTAGTGCTTCCTGGAACGACGGTTCCAAAGATTCACAAGGCCCCAATATTATTGACGAAACGAGCGGTAGGCCTAGATAAGATCTATATCCCGAATAAAAATCTACTTAGCGAACTCGGTGGTATCAATAATGCACATTTAGATTTGACTAAAGGTTGACCCATTCTTTTTACTTGCGTGTAAGTAGAGGCTGCACTAAACAAAATACAACAGCGAGCTTGTCCAGAAAATAAAGTTGTCTTCAGAGCGTGTTGATTAAGCATCGTTGTCTTACTTAGCAAATATATCCATTGCGCTCATCTCGTTATTCTATCCGGTAGCTCTATACTTTGTCCAGAACCTGTTTGTCTCACATAATTGAAGCTTCTGGCCTGAGATAGAGACTTCAGTCTCAAAAGCAAGCCGTGAAAGTGCCCGTTTAATGTCTGGTCATCTTTAGGAGCGGCATCATGGCGAAACCTGGCTTCTTGAGCTTGAAGTGACATCGAAGTAGTTGGGTTCAGGCTCGGACGGCTGCCTTTTCGGATTGCGGGGTTGCCAGCGAAAGGAAAGTGGACGGGCTTGTGGAGAGGTCGGCAGCCTTAGCGTCAAGGGACTCTGCTGTGACTACCAGATAGACCGGCTAGATGCCTTTTGAGGAAGCGCCAAGCTTCAGTGGCAAACGAAAATGAAGCGTAAGGTCCTTCTTGTCGTTGGCCGCAAAAGTGACGAACCAAGTGGCCCTATGATTGTGGCTGTTAGCGGGAATGTCTGCGAGAATGATCTCGTCATTCGTTCGAGAATCCTGCCACGACACTGGCAATGTACTAGCGTAAGTCGAGTTGATCTTTGCACACTCAGAGACATAGTACTGTCTAGAGATGTCGGGGTTGAATTCGAAAGGAAAAGGGTCATTCATCCATTGAAAGATATAAATTAACTAGGCTCATTTAGGTAAACGTTTTCTCTCTCTAACCGAAGTCGTGGTAGAATTCCCGCTCACCCAGGCTTTTAGAGGTGCTTCGCTCCAGAGTAGCCTTGACTCGATTTTGATGGATGTGTGATTCTACCAGATCATCTGGTCGACCAGTCCAACAGTGTGAACCCGCAGATGCTGGTTGTATGGAGGAGTATAGTAAATAGACGCTAAGTCTTCTCTCCCTCTTCCTTTAGGGAGCTACGGGAAGAGATAAGGCGGGTTGCTAGCTCCTCTCCAGGCCCAAGCGATACCAATTCCGTGCTACAAGGGGGAGGAGACTGACGTAGATAAGAAGGCTGGGCCTAAATATCAACCGAAATAACGAGTTTTCATAATGAAGGAGTGGTAGCGACTTACGGTTGTAAAGGGATGGCTCAAGGATCAAGCCTTAGCCAGCCCCAAGAATAAGTCTAGTACTTTCGTCCCGATACGAATGCAGAGAGAAAGGCTCCCATCAGTAGAAATTACATTTCACTTCTACCGATTTAATGGCCTAGCGACCACACCGAAAGCCGTCTTAAGCATCGATAGCTGCTTTATTAACTCTATCAAAGATCAGAGATGCCGTAGTTGCTCTTCTAGATGCTTTACAAAATCCCAAAATCATCAGAATTAACGTATTCAAGACAATAGCTGGACCTAGAACCTCTAAGACTACTCACATATTCCTCCATAGTACGGATGGAGACCTTTCAGATGTTCAATCACACTAGTCAAGTTTGCTGGAATTGTTGGGTCTGTTCTTGTTAACCACGGATTAAAAGGCAAAAGGTGTGTCTCGGCTTCGAATCTTCAGTCAGTGCCGTGCAGAGAAAACGCATCGTTATCTTCACGTGGGAGGCGACACTATTATCACAACGCTCTGATTGATTGTTCTTCAGCGGAGGTCATAGCTACCCCGCCGCGGGGTCCATCAGCAATATGTCGATCAGACGGGTAGTTTGCCATCGGATTTCACCGTCCAGCCTCGCACAGCACTACGCCCAAGCCGTATACGTCATACTACTCGGAGGAAGTCCTCGACCATGTTAAAGATAATAGTAGCGTACCGGCTTTATCATTTGGAGCGTGTGCTACAACAGAGGTTTGGTGCTGAAGACGGGAGTGCTTGATTCTCGTGGTGAGGGGTCCCGTCACCGCAAAAGCCCATAATCGAGCCGTCGGAAAAAGAAAGCACTGCTGTTGTGGAGGCGTATCTAGACGCCTGTTCCGAGCCGCCTTGCAGCGTGGCAGCGGCTAAGAGCCGATTTCTAGGCTCATCTGAACTGGGTAGCCGGCCGAAAGCAGTAATTGCGCTGTCTTTTGCATGAGGGCTGCCGGGTCGCGGCAAGCATGCCAAGGAATATTGCGTAAAAGGCTTCAGCATACCGGCGGTCAAGGTAATCCACACTTCAATTTCCGCAAGGCTGGGACCGAAATGATTTGGCTTTCTTGGCATCTGATTATTCCGTCGAAACAACGAAGGCAAAATAAAATGAGCCGAACATATCGATATGAGGTATAACACTTGATAATCTATAACAAAGAGGTAACATAATAGTAATAAGACAACTAGCAATCGAAAACAGTCATATTAGACTAGTCTGAAAGTGTTTAGAGCCTTCGAAATGTAGATTACGTGGCGGGGACGAAAGGATGAAGAAGCGCGCTAGACCAATAACGTCGAGGCTTGTAGGACTAGTCCAAGGCTTAACAAATTCAAGATGTTCTGTCGCGGGAAGTTCCTAGATTACCATTTTTCCGAATGTAGCCGCTGACTCAGATGGTAAAATAGCAAAAATAACAATTCTGCTGAGCGAAAGTGGAAGGAGGTTGCTCCATCAACAATCAATCATATGCACATTGATGCACGCATTGAACCCTTCAATTAGTTCCCCATTATCAGTGTTTTACTGAGCAAGGATTGTCAATCACTTTTAGATAGCGGATCGCGTTCAGCTCTGTTTCCGTTCAAAGGGGCTTGGGTCTATATGCCGTCACCCATCCGTTCGTTCTGGGATTTCGGTTCGGGTGCATACAAGAGCTCGGGGCTGGGATAACACGGTACTGACGGATATTCAGAGGCACAGCGAGATTGGAGATTGAGATAGAATCTCGGCACGAGGAAGTTGATGGTCACTGAATGAGGCCGACGTTTGCTGTATCCAAGTGCAAAGTAGTGGTGGCAAGTGAGCTATCGACCTGTCAATCATTTAGGGCGTTCTCGAGCAACGCCCAGACTCGGGTTCTGGTCTATGATATTGCACGAAGCTGTGGGGATCCGAGCACACTGCAGGCATTTGGCCAGCGGCCGCTTTGGTAACAGTTAAGCAACCGAACAGAAGGGCTGCACATGGCCGCTTAAGATATGGTCAAATGGCTTCATTTGCTACCCATCCAGGCAGTGGAAGGAAGATGAGGGGTGGTCCCCTGTCGTCGGTGAGTTGGAGAGCCAGAGATGGGTATATCAATGCCCCTCACAACAGGACAGACAGTTGACAGCAAGATTACTACAGCAAAGTCTCTTCTCCTCTCATCAGTCTAGCTAACCATGAGGCCGTAACTAGTATTCGCGAGCATTATTGGGGCAGTAGTTGCGTCTGTCAGTGACGAACAAAACGATACGCCGGTGCTGAGGCCGACAGTCTGGTACAACGTCGACCAGTCGGACTGGGAGCACCTGAGGCCCACGAACAGCAACAAACTGCACTTCTCGGAGGACGGGAACGCAGACCCCAACTCGCACTTCACGTTCGCAGCGCTCCACGGGCAGTCTGAGCTGCCCGTCGTCGTGCTCGACCACTCCAGCCACGTTCAAGACGTGCGCTGCGCCCCAGGCGGCTTCACGCTTCAGCTCGGCCCCGACGTACGCGAACGCGTGCAAAGGCTGTGGGCTTCAGAGTTTGTGGCCGTCACGTCGGAGCTGGACTGTGACGGAGACCCGAAAGACCCGCAGAACTTCTTCTGGCTCGTCACGCACGCGTCCGTCAATGCTGTCACGGGCGAGGTCACGGCCACAGCGTCGGAGATGTCGCCCCACGATGTCTTTCACAACGTCACCGTCGGCTGGGGTCGGCACTCGCCGCAGCGCAAAAGCTCTCGTGCGGCCAGCGACCCTCCGCCTGGCGACCGCAACGGTCAGCTGGCGCCGCCACCGCCGGACTACGACAGCGGCTTCGGGCCGCCGTCCAACGCCGGCAACGGCTATCCGGCGTCGTGCGGTGCAGCGCCGTCGAGAAACATCAACGGCTGGGTCACGGCCGACTGTGGACCAGAGTTCGACGACCAGCTCAACGCGGCGCTGGGCTACTACGACTTCCAAGACGATGCCGAGTTCTCGGACGTCATGCGCGACTTCGCGCCCGGCATCAAAACAACGCTGGCCACGTCTTTCGAGACGGACGCCCTCCAGCCCGAGAACAACAACACCAACGACCCTACCATCGGGGGCCACCGTGCTGTCCTCAGCCACGCCGCTGCAGCCCACGCGCGCATCCGCAAGCGCTTCTCCTTCAATGTTCTCGCGATGGTCCAGAAGGCTGCGGCCGCCATTAGCGACAGGGCTCAGTCGGCGGTCGAGACGACCGCGCAGGCTTTCTCAAAGGCGGCGACGGCAGTTGAGCAAGCCGCCACCTCTGCCATCCAGACGGCCAGCGCCAAGTTGGACTCGTGGACTAATTTACCAATCGACGACAACACAGTCATCAACATCACCCCGCCAGCCGACCAGCTCGTGGACTCGCCGTTTGGCAGCCTCGCCTTCCCCATCTTCCGGGCAGAGCAGTCATCGGCGCACGTGGGCGTCTTTTGCGTCGACTGTGGCATCAAGGGCAATGCCCACCTCGCTGGCGCGATCCAGTACTCGATCAGCAAGTCCATCATCTCCCGATGCCCCCACAGCACTGCTAATTGCTGCAGCCTCTCTCAGCCTCACCAAAGCCTCCATCTCGCTGGACGGCTCGCTGGCCGCCAAGCTCGGGCTTGGCCTCTCCGCAGAGGCCCAGTTCTCCAAGAACACCGAGGCGACCATTGCCGAGGTCGCCCTCACTGGCTTCTTCATTCCCAATTTCGTCACCGTCGGCGGCAGCCTGCACCTCGGTGCCAGCTTGGACTTCAACATCAAAGCCACAGGCAAGCTGCTCTTCACCGCCGAAGCCGCCATCACAAACTACCGCGCCGCCCTAGACCTTGTCAACAGCACCAACTCGCAGGCCGTCTTCAAACCCAACTTCACGACCAAAATCGGGGCCGAGGGCCAGATCGGCACCAGCGCTCGCCTCGGCCTCCCGCTCTCCATCCGCCTGGGCATCAGCGTCCCCCCCATCGGCTTCGACAAGTCCATCGCGCTCACCAATGAGCCCTTCGTCGAGGGCTCCGCCACCTTCGCCACAACCGACCCCTCGGGCAAGTGCAGTGGCGGTGTCGCCTACAGTTTCGGCCTTGGCGACGAAGTCTCGGCCAACTTCCTCGGCTCGAAAAAGACACTGTTCACTGCCAGCGACCTGCCGTCCACGAGCGGCTGTGTCAGGTAACTTCCCGTCAATCCCTCCACCGCCCACATTAACAAACTGCAGGATCAGCAAACGGGAGCTTGGCCCCAGGGAAACCATCGAGGCCCCACCCATCGAGAACCCGAGCAACACCGCCCCTGCCGAGTGGGGATTCGAGTACACTCGAATCCGTGACATTACCAACAAGTGGTATCTGGCACGCACACCGCACGGCATCCTGCAACTGCACAGCATCGACGATAGCACCGCCAGCGCCCTCCTGTTCGCAGCCGATCGCGGCGTCGTCGTCACCGACTCTGCATCCGACGTGTTCTACTACTCGCCTTCCACCATGAGCTCATGGGGCGTGTCGCGGCTGGGCCTTGGGGCCAAAAACGACATTCCCCGCGGCTCCAACATCATCGGCCTGCCAAGCGTCAATTGGGACAATAAGACGGCGACGCCCGACGTGCTGGTCCCCATGGACACGCGCGGCAAGAGCTTCTACACCATGGTGTGCAACCTGGACGGCCTCACCAACGAGATCTTCCTCGTCCAAGATTTGGCGAGCGGTGCTGCCCAGCTGCAGAGACCGGAGATGGAGCACGTCCTCACCGGCGGCGTCGTCACCAACTGCGTCGCCGTGGCCCTGTGGATGGAGGCTCAGACGCCCGGCTACACCAGCACCAATGCCAAGGCCCTACTCATTCACTCCAAACCTTCTGCTGTAAAGCCCCGTTTTTTCTGCCGTTACTTCCAGCGCTTCTGCTGAAAGCACCATTCCTTCTGCCGTCCCTTGTGTCGCTCTTTCCAACGGCTCTACTCAAGAAGCTGCAAGCAGGCCTCTCGTTCAGTCACCTTTCTCTGGTCCGAAGCCCTCGTTTGCCGAAAAAATTGAGATGGGATCAACCAGTGGCAGTTTGGGGGTGGTGATGCAGTAAGGCTGCACATGCGCTTTTTCCGAAAATTGTACACTTTTTTTTTTTTTAACAAACAGCTATTGCCTTTCCAGCGCAGGTTTCTGATTCAGCGTTCACAAGAGCAATATAGTACGCTGGCGGGCTTACCGTGTGGTCACGCTCTGCTCTCTACTCCACAAATCCAGACTGGGTCGCACCAAAGAACCGCCGAACAGGGTGGTCCGATATCCGGAGGAGCAAGGGCGAGTTGGCTACACTATTCTTAATTCAAATGCTATGAGAAACCCCATGTCCGACGACGTGACAGTTTGCGGGAGAAGATAAACTTGTCGTGACCCAAGGCTCCAACGCACACATGCAGTAGTTGATGTGTCTCAGTGTTGAAACCATAATGGATTGACCCTCTAAGGGGCGTGCAACTAGCAGAGACTATGTACAGTTCAGAGGTGGGACTAAGCATAAACAGGCCATCTATTCTGGGGAAATACTACGCGCGGCCCTTCGTACTTCAACACTCAGCTTGCAGAGCGGAGGTCTTAGCGTTAGTGTGGATGCGCATGTGTCAAGTAGTAGAAAGTGCCTATGGGTAAAGCATATAGACTTCTCCTTCCAGGGCCGCTTGGAGCAAATATCTTGTTCTTAACTTGGCGATAGATAACACCTTTCCTTCGCCATGCCTCCATGCGCAGTAGTCGAAATTAAAATTTAGGGAGGGAGGGAAATACCTCGAAACCCACCAGCTCTCTAGCCAGACCCTGCAAGCCACGCGATGGCATGGCTATGGAAGAACAGCAAAAGAAAGCATAGAAGATCCGGCTTATCTTGTCAAATAGCAATCACCGTCGCAATTGCCGTTCTAATCACACTCGCAGTCGGGCCGCAACCCTGCAAAAACTAGTTGCCGGCTGAGCTCCCACAGTATGCATGCAAGAAACACCAATCCGCATGTCCAAGCTCCATGCGTCATGCATATATTATACGTATGAGTAAAGTAGATATGGCATCTCTATACGGTTCCCGCAAGGTTTGGTCTGTGCAACCTCTTGAAATTTACGGTCGGGTAAAGCGACTTTTTGGGTTTCGCCCCCATGCCAACGAGTGGCTTGTGGCCTCCGGACATTACAGGCACTTTTACACCGCTCGTATTCTCCCAGCACGCCACCGCCTCTGCCACTAAGATCTCCAAATCTCCGCCCCCACGCCCCACATGCCCCACTTTATCTCATAGCTAAACAAAGCTCATCCATCGCTTTTATCTTAAATCAATGCCGAAATCCTTCGGTCGCAGAGCCATTGTTCACCATGGATTCCCCAGAACATGGGCCGGTATTGCTGAGGGAACAGCAAGCTCCGCTTCTAGGGTCTCCAGAAATTTCAGGGACCTCAAGCGATGCCAATGGAAACAAGGATCCTGCGCCTGCCGCGCAATCGGACTCCCATGACGGAACCAAGACGAACTACATTTCAACAGATCGTAAGTCGATCAACAGGCGAATTCGAGACCTCGTGGCTGACTTCACCTTGTTTCCTTTAGGATCTAATTCCAATATTCCAACGCCGGATGCCGATGGCCCCTCATCAACGGCCAAATGGCATCCTTACACTTTCGGAAGGTATTTCCTTAGTGTCATTACCGCCTACACTACGTTGCTATGCTTAGCTATCGTGTTATTGTACTGGTATTCCACATCACATGACGGACTGAGCAAGGATGATGGATCCTCCGCAGTTTACTTCGGATGGCGATTCTCTCCTTCGATTTTCGCAGTCATCTACGTCCAGCTCACGAGCATGCTTCTCGAAGACGTCAAAAGAACTGAACCATTTGCTCGACTCGCTCGATCAGGACTCAAAGGTGCTGCGGCGTCATCAACCATATTGCAAGCTCCTGGCGCATGGTGGAACGCTTTGGCCGACGGCTTCTCAAAAAAGAAGAATGGTGGCCGGCGAAGCTGGCTGCTCGTCTCTTCTGCACTCATCAACATCGTTGCATTCCTGATCATATCGCCATTGATGCCGTCTCTTTTGGAATCAAAGAATGTCGCCGTTTCGAAGCAGATCGAATTCACACGTCTTGCTCCCAAGTCCGATGGCCCACTCTCCCTTAACGCTGGCAGAGACACGTACCTGAGGATCACCGGCCATGTTCTCCAAAATATCTCAGCCTCTGCGTGGATAGCAGATAACTATACAATGTTTCCTTTTTGGCCGGCAGATATTTCCGATGCTCCGCTCGGCTCCTTACTGTCCACGACTCCGCAGACCTGGAAGGCTGAGACACCGGTCTTCAAAGCCGAGCTTGACTGTTCACCCCTATCTCTATCCGGTGTAGCAGAAATCCACGAAAACTATACAGAGACGTCTTCCCAGGAAAACCGCACTATTACGCATATAACGTTGGCGACTACGGATTCAATCATTTTGACTTCTGACGACGGCTGTACCTGCGGCATTGCATCAGGCTCGGACGTCGAAAATGATGGAGAAATAGTATCATTGTCGGAAGGCTCTTTCTGGATCGATCTGTCCAGGGTCACCAATTCAACTTGGGACGAAAGTTTTGATGCAAGATTGTTTAGCGATTCATCTACCTGGAATGTTTCGAAAGAGTGTGGGGACAGGGAGTTGCTTGTCTCTCACGCGGCCCTCAATGAGAGTCAGCTATCTGGTTACATTTGCAGCACCAAGTATTATATGGCAACTGTCACTGTCACGGCATCCTTGTCAAGTGGATCCTCTGAGATTAGCTTCGACGAGGCCGAATATCACGCCAAACGGGTACCTGTTCCGGAAAAGTTTTTCAGCACCACCAAATTGCAAGACCAACTTCGCACCGACTGGTCACAATACTTATTGGGCGAGCCTGATATTTTCGGCCTTACGCTGCCGACTGCTTCCGATTTTTCGGGGTTGACATTGGTACTTGCGGCCGAATACGGCTTCAATCTTACGGCTATGATTGGTGATGTCGATAATGATGTCGTCTTTCAGGCTGCTCAGATAAAGCAGAGATTATTCGGAGAAATGATGCAGTATGCTCTTCTGGAAGAGGACGCATCGGGAAGTGAGCAAATTCCAGGGGAATTGACTGTTGTCGAAAGGCGAGTCGTCGTTCACTCCGGGATTGCCATCGCACTGATAATACTGTTCTTCCTTTCGGTTTGCTTGTTTCTCGTGGTCTGGGTATTTTCTCGCCCGAAACACAGACCCCTGAACTTGATTATTGACCCCCAGACGACCGTGGGGATCGTTTCTTTGATTGCGTCCCAGCCAGGCACGAGAAATGGTCTGCTTCATTTAGACCAGTCATCTCAAAGCGAGATGACGGAGATACTTTGCGGCAAAAAATACTATACAACTCCAAATACACTCCACGAGACACCCTCGTCGGAAGAGACAACCTCAAAGAATGATGAAAGTCCCGGTAAGTCTTAGGTCCCGGTTTTTTTCCTCTCCTTTCATGAAGCTACTTCACCTTTTCGTTCAATCTAATCATATTGTCAAGAAATTCGTGAAAGCGGTACGCCCTCCAGTTCGAGCTGGAGGCCATTCGTCCTTCGTATGCGAGCGACACTGGCACTCCTACTCGTCCTCATTGCTGTACTCGTGGCCGTACTTATACTTTACAACTTTTCCGAGCGCTCTTTGCTATACGCCAAGATCTTCACATACCACACCAACATTTCAGTCTTCAGCACCGAGGCTCCAAGTATATCGCCATTCTCCATCATTCCAACATTTATTGCTGTAGTAGTAGCCGCATGGTGGGCTGCCATGGACTCAGTATTCCGTAAGCTGCAGCCGTACCTACTAATGGCTAAAGGCCCAGTATCCCTCTCGCGGGGACCTGGCTTGTCATACGAGTCTTCGTCGTGGCTATATGCAGCTACCAAATCAGCCTTCAATGGACATTGGCTTCTGTTCTTGCTCACGTTCGGGACATGTCTCTGCTCGGTTTGTGAGTTATGTCTCCAATTTCGTGGGTTCTAAAACTAACGTGTTATAGTCACTGTCTCCATGTCTGCATTATTTTACACGGGCCCAGGGTTCGTCTCTCAGCGGACGACGATAGAAAGGGAGCTTGAGTTGCGTTCAGTTCCGTCACTATTTCAAGCGGACTTCATTTCGCCTCTGATGTTCGAACTGGGATCCCGGACGCAGATTCTGAAAAACATGTACAAGGATTTCGACACGAACTGGATGTACAGTGCTACAATTCAACTGACGCTAAACGGGTCTGAGCCGGCTTGGAGCTCGGACGGTTGGAGCTTCCTTCCTATCGATCTGTCCAAGATTTCGAACTCAAGCATTCATCACGAAGGCAACCAAACTGCGGCCGAGATGAGTAGCGTTTCAACAACAACATCCGCACTCCGAGGTCGCCTCGAATGCAGTCCCTACGAAAATTTGGACAACGTATCTACATGGCTCACAACCTATGATCTCACCAACTCATCGGCTTGGAACGCCAGTACATTTCCCGTCGACTGGACGGTTGGATATCAACTTGGAGTTGACGGCAATGCCACCACTCCTGACGACCCCGTATACAACATGTTCAACGACACCTATCTTCTCTGGGATGCCTCCCGGGTGCTGTGCTGCACGAACGGGACTAACGACGCAGAACGAGCCTCCGCGTTTGGATACTGGACGCCATACTACCCGGACGACATATCGCTTGACCTTAAACTCAACCCCAACCTATACCCCATGAATTTCACAACAAAGTGGATTCACGGACACGCTGCTTCTGGGTTCCGTGAAAATGGTAGCGAGACTGAGAGATTCCTCTTCCGGGACGTGCCTTCAGCACAGGCCCTTCACTGCGCGCCAATCATCGAGAAGGCTTCAGCCAACGTGGTCGTTAATGAGCAAACTGGAGAGGTGCAGTCATATTCCATATTGGACGAGCCTACCAGCTCTGATGACGCCTGGAGAGATGTATATCTGATGCATCAGGCGGCCTCTGGAGGCACAAATGATATTCTGAGCGTCACTGTCAGGTAAGATGTTACATACGACCTTGGTTTAAGAGGAGATGACTGATATCTTTTCAGCTACGGCGTTCTATTCCTGGACGCGCTTCTCGGGGCATCGGTCCACAACAACCTGTTCAGGCTCAACGGAGGGAGAGCAGACAACGTCAGCGAAGCCCTGAGCGACGTGACCTTCAACTTCCGGGACACGGACCAAGGCCTCGACCTCGACTTGATGACGTACTCCATGTATTCGATGGCGGACAAGGACCCCGAGGCCCTCCTCAACTCGACCATCATGGCCGATTTGGCCAACAAGACCTTTTCAACATTCTTCCAACACTTCGTCAGCACGAACCGCTCGGAAACAGGGAGCTGGACGTACCAGAGGATAAACGACACTCTCCCAGACAACCTGGGGCAAATATTGGACGATGACGGTAGTGTTAGCGCTAACCAAACCGTATCCTATCCAGCATCCCCGTCGAATCACACAGCCGATGTCCTGGTATCCACACCGGTTGAGATGCTTCGAATGGGCAGGGTGGCTGTGTGGCTGAGTGTGGTTGTTCTGATCTGGCTGATTGTGACCGTGGTGTTCATTACCGTGGTTCATCGAAACCAGCTGAAAAGACTCAACAGGAACGTCGAGTGCGCGGCAGATGTCCTCGTGCTGGTTGCTGGAAGCGAGAAATTGTTGCAGTTGGTGCGGGATAATGGCATTGAGGCTGTGGCCAAGGGCGATGATCGATTTGTGGCTAAGCTCGGGTGGTTTGAGGGGAGTGACGGAGAAGTCAGGTGGGGCGTAGAGGTCTTTGAGAGAGACCAGGAGAAAGACTAGACATTAGAAGTGAGTAGGAGAATGATTTTGGAGTTGTTGAAGCGGTAATGAGATCGCGAATAATGAGGGTGACGCAAGCCATATTACACACAAGAAGTGCACCAATTAATTACATTTTCTAGTCATTACAAATAGCTTCCCACTTTTGCACCGTCATTTTCGTAGCCGCAAGACACGAGCTGATTAGTACAAGACAATAGTGAACCATCATCATCTTCCCGCATCCAGCATTACGCAGCAAACTTCACCTCGACCGTAGGAGTGGCCGTAGATTCGACCGGCGTAGTGGGGGCATTAGAGCAGTCCGCTGTCGCCGTCACAGTCTCCGTCCACGTGTACTCCGAGTAAACAGTGGTGCTGTGGTCGGGAATGGGGCCCCAGCTGACCTCGAAAGTCTCGGCCTCGTCGGCGCAGCAATCGTTGGAGATCTCGTTGAAGGAGCAGCAGTACTTTCCGTTCGAGCAAGGAATGACGTTCCAGGGGCCCTTTGCATAGGATCCTTCTGGATAAACTACAGGAACAAAGTCAGTCATTGGCTACAGGAAAAGGGCGACGGACTACGTACGCCTGTTTGCACAATAATCAGCTCCAGGGCAGGCAGATCCCCGGCCGTTGAGATAGGTGCATCCGCCGTACTCAAGGGTTGCCAGAGAGTTGTTTGAGGGCATGAGGCAGAGGCCGTTGTCTAGACAAGTGGAATCCTGCGGGCAGCACGACAGGTGTGGGCTGTAGTGGTCTAGGACATCGCACATTTTCAAGTTGGAGTCCGGGCTTGGAATGTGCCCGGACTGGTAGTTGTAAAGAGGCGGGTAACAGTTGCTTGCGCCAGCGATGACGGAGAAGCTCAGAAGGCTGAGCGCCTTGAGATTGAGATGGACCATGATGATTGAAAAATCTTCGGGGCTTGTTTGCTCGAGTGGTCCGTTTCGCGAGAGCGGATTAATTCTGAGCGAGAACTAGTGCCCAGGTTGCTCTCTTTAATAGCCAAACGGACCCATCCAGCGATGGCTGGACTCCTGTCCTATCTCACCACGTTCTCACCGCAATATTGGCAACTTTATTGAAGTTGCTTGGCGGAATGGAGTGAGCTGCTCGGATTTCGCGCCGCTTCAGGAAGGAGAGGGGTCCAAAAATAGCATGGTGATCTACGGCGCATCCCCCATCGATGCAGAACGCATTTCATTGGTCAATGGACCTCGTATTGCCCACATGCTGCCTAAAATCCTTCCGCTCTCGCCGCAGTGGTTCCATCAACAAAGTTCTTCCAGAAAGAATTTGTCGAGCTGCAGTATTGGAACCTCTGCCCACTAATAGCTTTTATTCATTATCCTTGTTCATATCTCAAATTTTCCCGTTGAAGGCCATCTAACCACATTTCGTTAATCGCGGCCTTGCAAGTCGCCGTCCTAGTCGTGTTCTGCAGTTGACGGGGACGGTAGCGCTCATAGCTAAAACTTCTCGGTTACCGTCAAGAATATAGGGCCTAATCAATCAAATGCTCACAGAACAATCCTGCCCTAAATACAGGCTTTTCTTGACGCACTGAGTGGCATTATCTGCCCCAATACCACTGGGTAGATCCTTCAGTCGATATGACAGATTTTCGTCGGCAGCTATTGAAACAGCGTCGTCGCACGAGTCCCTTCCAGTGCGCTTTGAGCATCCATGATAAATCTGCCGATGTTGAACAGCGTGAAGAGATTGAATCGTAGACAGCTGAAGAGCCATCAAAAGAGCCTGCATGGGTGTCATGTACCGTGCAATTGATTATAATCACTGACGAAATAAAGGGAGTGTAAGTGGCGGACAGCAACGTCAGTACTCGCTAAGAAAGTCCGTTGCACCCGCCCACACAGTCGGCGATGGTTGTTAGAGAAGCCCATCGAAGAATGCATTGATCTGAATATAGTAGCTTCTAGCATGTTGGTGTGTGATCTGTTAAGCTTTTGGGGAATGATTTTGATGCGGTAGGAAATCGATCTATCGACGTGCCAACCATAAAGCACCACAATGCTGTGTGAGGACGAGGAAAACAACGCACTGGAAGCACCCCCCAACAGCACACCTAGGGCCGTTGTCCATGTGAAGAAAGAGTAAACTATACGCGACCGCAACCATGCCATCTTCGCCTTTTCAGGAGGACTCCGGAGTTGCAAGTCAATTCAAGCAAGGAAGTAGGTTATTTATTTCGTAATCATACCTCACTGATGAAACCCTAGAAGCTTTCCCTGGAGACGAAGTCGGTCTTCTGTGTGGAAAACATCTGGTATTATGGCGGTGTTTGTAGAAGACTGAGAAAGCCGTTCAACGTCTTGAGAATCCAACTGAAAATATTGAAAAAGCGACTGGCCAAAGATATGTGGCGTCGAGTGGCCAATGAACTCCTTGGTATATCTGCGTGACTTGCTTCAGCCTTGCATGTTTCCTAACATTATCTATTACAGGCTTACCGCATACAGATTGCGATGCAGCAAGGCTGCTGTAAATAGGCCTGCTCCACCAATCAATAAGAGAACCCACATCCACGGTAAATCTATTCTTAGCGAACCCTTGCGAAGCTAGCAAATAGGCAATCGAGACCCACGTGTGACCTCCCCGGCTGCTCGGTCGTCCCAATGGAAATCATTCAAGGAACGTCACATGTGCTATTGATATACTAAGCCTGAAAAACAAGCATCATATAACCTGAGGCTCATCCTGCCGCGTAGTACCAGGAACGATACCAGCGAGCGAGCAACACCAGCAATGCTCTGCAGCAGGTGCCAGCAAATTTGCGAAGATGCCGCGAAGGAGATCCGCATTCCCGACCAAGTCAATACTGAAACGTTTCCGGATCCTAGAGATGTGCGCTGGGCACATTTTTCTGCGGTGCTTCGCCACAACCTCAGTCAGCTGGAGGCGGCGTCAGATCAACGGTGTCCCATCTGTCGAATCATATCTTCAGAAGCGCTGAAATGGAAAAGACCTCAATTGCCAGAGACCTGCACCATTCTTTCAGAGATTGAATCCAAAAGTGGGCGATACCCCGTACTTTCGACTACATTCCAGGCTAACGGAAGGGATCTGATTAAGTGTCAGATAGCCTATTCATATTGTCGTGGACCTTTTGTAGATGGTAAGATACAACATAAAATTGAGCGTAATGGTCCTAACAATCATTCTTAGGTGAACTCGCACAAACGCTATTGAAATGTGCGGAAGTGGAGAATAACAATACTGGATCGGATGCTTCATTTATGCTGGCGAGATTCTGGTTAAACCGCTGCTTAGAGAGACATGACCTGTGTTCCAGACTCAGATTGTCACAACCATTTATACCATCAAGGCTGCTCGATGTCAGCGCTGGGAACGTTCGGCTTATCGAAACCAAGAACGAGCTCATCGCGGAGGCCGACAAAAGATTCATCGCCCTGAGTCACTGCTGGGGACGGGTTCAAATTATTACAACAACCAGAGGCTCCCTTAAAAGCCGCCTTAAGGGGATCCAGACCGATCAGCTGTCAGAGACCTTCCTTGACGCTATCACAGTAACCAGGAACCTCTCCTATCAGTACCTTTGGATTGACTCTCTTTGTATCATCCAAGATGATAGCGCCGACTGGGAAAAAGAGGCTGCTCAATGTGCAATGTATACCAATTCGCCGAGCTTACGATTTCAGCGGCTCATGCGTCCGGCGGAAATATAGGGTGCTTTAGAAAGAGAGACGGGATCCTGCAACTGCTGTTCATCCTCAATTTCCCCATTACGGAAGCTGGCAAGCGGACTGAATCAACACTCCAGGCAATATTTACATCCCACAGCCAAAGCGAAGGCATTCAGGATCCACACCCTCCACTTTATGGCCGTGCCTGGGTTCTACAAGAGCAGCTTCTCTCGCCGCGTATGCTGATCTTTGATGGCGAGCAGCTGAAGTGGGACTGTTTGTGCATGCACGGATCAGAACGCTCACCATCTGGTGGCGGTCGACGGATGCATCATGAGATTGTCAAGAGCGGTATATTCAATAGCGAAGATTTCTTTTACAGACCGGACTATGACAATCTACATCTGCACTTTTTGTGGTACCAAGCCGTCTTCAGCACCTTTGCAAAATTCAGGAGGTGAATGTAACAGGCACAGCCGTATGTCAGAGTGGACGACTTCAAATCTTGGGTCATATCCGTGTCACCTATGTCAACTCCATCTATCCATACACAATCCGAGAGACCGCTGGAAAGTATGCTCACATGCAGTATCCGAACCGCCCTGGTATTCCGGAGCGGATTACTCATTGTGGTCGCTCCTTTTTTCCACAGGTATTTTCTGTGCTCACGAAAGCTTCCAAGGAAAAAAAGCGATTGGCAGCTTGTTTGTGGCTACTGGAGGCCAGACGAGGTGCTGGACCCAAGCACTGAGATCACCTTTATCGCCATAGGCCAAATTCACCGTTATAGCAGTATGAAAGAGGGCGTATCATATGAAAGTAAACATCCTGAGCTACCCGCCTGATGTAGTTTAGTCTGATACCATCGGATGTGGCTCCTTATTTCATTGGATGCTACGATACGCGCCGTCAGGCGCCATCCGGATTCAGATTAGACCGTCAGGCGTCGGATGCTCACCTGTGGTCTGAGCTTCTGAGGCAATTCTCACCCCCTGCCACCGCCCGTGTCGCCGCTCGCGCACGGTTCACTTGAAAAGCTGGCAATGAGCTGTCCCGAGTCCCGCTGCTCCTCCGACCTTGACCCAACAACCACACGATTCTTTGCCAGCTGTGCCTCAGCTCTCCATGCCAGTCGAGCCGCTCCTTCTCGAGGGGCAGAGCTTGAAGCCTTTGAGTGAGACAGCAACATCACTTCCTTCAGCTGGATCTCGAACATCCCTCCTTCTCCGGGCGCTGTTGCACGACTGTCAGCTATCGCAGCTGGAGCAGAATGCCTCCATCAACCACTATGATGACTTCGAAGTTGTCGGAAGCGAGCTCGGTGTAGATCCACCGACTGTGTTCTGCGGAGCTTGCAGGCATTTGTTGAAGATCATTTCAGAGCTGGGTTCCGATTCACCTTTCGATTTACTACAGAGACAATTTGGCTCGTATGATTCATCTCCGATTCCACATCATAAGGACTTTTTCGAGTTCCTTGATTGCTGCCACAGTCCTAGTGGAAGTTGTCATCTCTGCCAAATTATGCTGTTCTCCTGTCAGCGGAAAATATCAATTCGTCGGAAAATATCAATTCGTTGGGCAACTGGCCGAAGCCAACCGCTAGAGGCCACTTTTTCTGCTTTATCTCTCACAACAGCTTGCCAAATACCCGAATTGGAAGCTAGAGTACTGTTATCAAGTTAGTTTAAGTCTGATTGAACTAAATCTTGTGCGGTACTGATTGCATTATTAGATAAAATCGAAAATTGGTCGCTCCCTAAACTTGGAGACAGTACCGAGTCGACGGAGACCTTCAACCAGATCAAGCATTGGATTCAAGATTGCACAAAGAATCATGCCGAATGTCAAATGGAACAGGGGTTTCCCTCTGAACTACCCACGCGATTAGTAGAGATAGAGGCGGCAAGTGGATCTTTCCGCTTCCGCTTGACAACGATGTTCCCCGAAGGCTGCCAATACACTGCTCTGAGCTACCGATGGGGCTCTGATACATCATACACTCTAAGGGCTGACACCGAAGCTCAGATGAGAAACTTTGTATCTACTACGGAGCTTCCCAAAACACTTCGAGATGCATGCATCATTACCAGTCGCCTAGGGCTGAGTTATATCTGGATTGATAGATTGTGCATCTTCCAGGACTCCAAAAGCGATTGGGCCTATGAGTCATCAAGAATGGCTCAAGTGTACAGAAATGCCTTCTGTACAATCTCTGCGGCATGTGCATCCAACGAGCAGAGCGGGTGTTTTCGCCGCCGAAGGACCTCTAGAATCCGACCACTTGATCTTCAATCTTGCCCATTCACTGGGGGAAAGGTCAGAATCATGGGGAGTTCCAGATTGGATACGGAAGGGTATGAGATGATGGATCATTTGACCGATCGCGGCTGGATATTCCAAGAAAGATGTCTCTCACGCCGGATACTGTACTTTGGGCGAAATCAAGTCTATTGGGAATGCAGATTGGGTATATTCGGAGAGGCTTGCCCGTCTGACGGAACCCTCTTCGGTTTCTGGAAAAAGACTCTTGCGGTTTACTCAGAAGGGGACTGGACCACTCGTGCCGAGGCATGGGCAAACATTGTGGACGTATACTCCAGCAAAGGACTCACATACCAAAGCGACAGACTGCCAGCCTTGTCCGGAATGGCGTACGAAATGCAGCACCCTTTGAAAGATCAATACCTTGCTGGACTTTGGAGACAAACATTACTACGCGACCTTTGCTGGGTACCTGACAACCCGATCGGCACTCCAACAGCATACCAAGCCCCTTCGTGGTCTTGGGCAAGCCATTCCTCACACGTTAAGTTTAGAGCCGGAAAGCGTAACATGGGCGAAATAAGAGGATATCTAGCAACTGTGAAACAGGCTCATGTAGAGACAGCCGGTGAAAACCCATTTGGACAAGTTCGTAATGGATGGATTACGCTGTCAGGCCATCTTCAACTAGTTCAGCTCGAAAGAGAGTTGTGGGGCGTCAACCTAACGGCGACGGCTGATGGAGCGCCGCTTTCACCCTTCTTAAGCTTTCAACCCGATAACGCTGATTCGCGGCTCCAGAGCTTGAAACACAAGCAAGCGTACTGTTTGCCTCTTTTCCATGACTGTTTGCCCTCTTTCGAATATTACAATTTCTACATGCAGGTGTACTGTTTACTCTTGGTTCCACGTAGTCTGATCGAGGCTCCTGGAACCTCTTCACTCAGCACCAGTATTCACTTGCATCAGGGACATGTATACGAGAGGATTGCATTGGGAGCAATGTCTTTGCCGAAAGAAAAGGAAAAGGACGTTCTCGACTGGATCTTAGAAGCTCCTTTGCAAGAAGTAACCATTGTCTAAGAACTTCATATACGCGTTATATTTCTAAGTCTACTTCTAGAACGCGTTATATAGCATTAAATATTTTTCTAGGCATAACTTATCTACGTGAGCTCCTCTTTGAATTGCAAAATTTAGGTTCCGTGTCTTAATTAAGGTGACGGTACTACCAAGTACGAGCGAAGAAAGTAATTTAATAAACGAAAGAGAGCTGAATCATTATCATCGTCTGTGGCTATTTTTGAACTTCATGAAGTAGATTTTCTTACGATTATATTATAATCTATCTCGATTGGCTTGCATGACTGAGAGCGCACTACACCGCTGCGTGATATATTAAGCGGCTAAGAAAAGTACTACTGCGTTCCCTCTACCTTTTAGAACCGCGATGGGCCAATTCAAACCGCAGAACCTAACCATTGTCCAGTCCCACTCTTTCGAAACCCCTTGCAAAATTCTACATGGGACTTAGCCTAGTCGTATCGCGCACGTGCACAAGATATGAGGCTATCGCTACTGTAATTCAAGATATCTATGACTGCAGCGTGCTGCTGCTCCTTGTGGCCAATAATGAAATTACATTTCCACATGAAATGATCCAAACGTAAGTTGGGGTAGTGTGCCAAGTCAGGATATTGTGGTCCAGCTATCGGTACTAGCGTACCGGAAACCTGCATCGTTGTGTATCTTTGGATTATTTAATCCATATGTAGCGTGGACGTTAAGATAAAAAGGAAGCTTGACGTATGTGAAGCGTCATAGACAGAGGCATAATGGAAAAAGGTCTAGCCCACCTAATCTCACAGATTGAAATCAACGCTGTCACGCCATCACCGGTTCAAAGCCTGAATAGAAGCTACACATTGTCTCACTTTATCGGACAACCTCTGCGTCCAACTTACTCAAATACTAACTTTCATTTAGGTATATCCACTATCAGCATGGTGCTCACACACCGCCGATCTTCCGCAGGGCACCACGACCGGAGTGTCGAAAATGTCGTTCTTCCAGCAGATCTACTCCAACCAACGCTCACGAGAAGAAACCCGCAGGAAGTGAGATGGTCATCGATTGCAGGTGTATCATCAGGCCAGGACCATTTCCATGCCGTCCACAATGTCCGCGCGGCGCGATGGTCCAGCGTGTCCACTGGCACATCAAGTCTGATCCCACCACGCTTCCGGGAAATGAGAACGTCGCACCCGGTCCCTCCTTCAGCTCGCAAGCTGAGCACAGTTGAGCCCACAATCCAGGAGCACTCCAAGCTCCGAACGGTGAGCACCGTTGAACCCACAATTCAAGAACACTCTAAGCTCCGAACTGTGAGCCATGTGTCGCCTGATGAACAGATTGGTGTTGCGCATGCACTTCCGAGAGACCGTAAAACGCCCACCACCGTTTTCACCAGCCTGAATGACTTCTCATTCGGGGATGAGCCTTCGGAGACGGATAACTCTCGACGGGAATCACGCATGTCCGTCCATGGGGTCCACGGCCCGAAAGATCCAGTCGAGCCCAGGAGGTCCGTCATCCCTGCTTCCATTAAGCAACGAATACACAGCGTACAAAACTCGATTCGCCGGACAAGCGTATATCATCTGTACGAAAAAGCCAAGAGCCGAGGCAAGAAGGTCCAGCGAGCCCCAGGCGTGCGGCGTCTGTTCGAATACAGCATGTACTTCCTAGCACTGGTCGTCGTATACTTCGTCTTCATCGGGATTCCCCTCTGGAAAGGCGCCGTGTACTGGCTGTACTGGGTCGTCAACCACAAGTTCGTGATCAAAGGGACATGGTCGATCATCATTGGCTTGATGACGATGTGAGCAGCATACTCCCCAACATCCCCGCCCCTGCTAACACTCCCAGACTCGCCTTCCTCCCCCTCTGCATCCTCTTCGAAAAAGCGCCCCCTCCCCGCCCCGACTCCAACCCCTCAACCCTCCCCGGCGTCAGCGACACCGCCCTCCTCATCCCCTGCTACAAGTCCGCCAGCCTCATCGGCGCCACGCTCACCGCCGCCCTCAAGACCTTCCCGCCCTCGCACATCTTCGTCATCGCCAACGGCGACGCGCCCGAGCCGCTCGACAACACCGAAGAGGTCTGCCGCCCCTACGGCGTCAACCACGTCTGGAGCCCCGTCGGCTCGAAGATCGTCGCGCAGTTCGTCGGCGCGTATGCTGCCAAGGAGTTCAAGCACGCCCTGCTGATCGACGACGACTGCGCGCTGCCGCCGAACTTCCCCGTCGTCGCCGACCGCCTGACCGGGAAAGTTCAATGTGTCTGGTATACGATCAAGTCCGTCGCGCCGAACTCGTCTAAGGGGACGTGGTGCCAGCAGTAAGTCCGCCCCCGTCATCGTCACCTCCCCCCCGCGCTGACCGTACGGTTTTTCGCAGAGCCCAGGACCTCGAATACAAGCTCTCCGGCTTGCAGCGCGCACTCGCCGGCAAGCTGGGTTCTGCGACGTTCCCGCACGGCGCCATCTCGCTGTGGAACCGCGAGTTTCTGATCCAGACGTTTCACCACCACCCGGGCTTCTCGGTGTCCGAGGACTGGTTCTTTGGCGGCAGCTGCCGGTCGCTGGGGGGCCGCGTGGTCATGTGTACGTCGGTATTCGTCGAGACGGAGACGCCGGCGGCGCTGTTCTGGCAGGGCGGAGCGGCGGAGGGCAGGGGCGGGTTCGGGGAGATGACGGTGATGAAGCAGAGGTTTGTACGGTGGAACTTTTTCTTCGTGGCCGGGATATGGTATAATACGAAGTATATGCTGTGGAGTTGGAACTTGGGGTTGTGGGAGATTGGGGCGAAGATTTTTGTTTTTCAAGAGGTATGTGAGACGCAGGTGGTGAGTGTCCCCGTCTGTTCGGTACTGAAAAGGGTGCTAGGTTTTGGAATCTCTGATCTACCTCTTGACGCCCTTCATGATGTCCATTTCATTTATCGTTCGGCCCGAGTTCTGCGGATACCTCCTTGCTGGGACAATTGCCATGTACTTCAGCAACGTCCTCATCTTCAACGAACTGCATCTTCGCCTACGCAAGGAACGTGTTTCGTGGCTCGTCCTTATATTCTACTACGTGAGTGTTCGCCTATCCTTTCCGCCACAGGCGTGTACTGAAGTGCCTAGATGCCATTCAAATGTTTGCTTGCATTAGTTAACGTGGCGTCGTGTTATTGGGCGTTGTTCAAGTATGCCCGCTACTTTGCACGTCGGCACTTGAGAGTCGTCGAAGATGAGGATGCAGTCGAAATCGTCCTGCGACTCGAAGAGACGCCGTCACGTGCAAGTAGCAGAGATGGCTCGGTGGGTCATGGAGGAAGTGATGGAAGGATGACGGTCACGGCCATTCCGGTGCCCAGGGGTTCTGTACGGAACCCAGATCTAGTTGTGACAAGTGATTTTGATGAGGATCGGGACGTCATTGCACAGGTTCCAATGTCAAACGCAAGAAAAAGGACCAGCATGGCCATGAGCAAAGTTTGATCCATGGCCATGCGGAACGGAGACGCAGTTACTACTTGATCTTCAAAGGTGATATATTGCAGATTGATGAAACTATGGACAGACTTGGCGTAGAAATAGACCTCAGATACTAGCCTTCACCGTACAATTTCCCTCCAATGCTGCATTCAGCGCCCTCGACTCGCCAGCAGTAGTGAACAGGAGCTTGACCAAATGACCGCCTTGTCCCGCAGCCCATCCACAAAGCAGCCTGACAAGCTCACCCAACGGCTTATCAGTACTATGCCTCGAGACATCATCAAGCAGGCTAATTCCATCGATCACAATGTACAGCAGCGGCTGATGCTCCACCACCTCCTCTAACAACCCGCGAAGCACCTCCATCGCCTTCCCCCAAGTCGCCAGCGTCCCATCCAACGCCTTAAACGCAGCATCACCGAGCCTCTCCTCATCAAACTCCTTCCCATCCGGCAAGATCTCCACAAGTTGCCGGATCAGCGCGTACGCCAGCCGGACCAGCTCGACCGTCTCCTTGGTGCGCCACTCCGACACGGGCGCGCGGGAGAGCTGGCAGAAATATGACAGCGTCGGGACTTTGCTGTCGCGGGCCGAGGCGGTGAATCTGGCGGCCAGCAGTGCGGAATGCGTGTCTTCGCATTGCTCCATTGGGCCGCAGACGTGGAGTACCTCGGAGGTGGAAGACAGTGTGAACGCTTGGATGCGGGCGGCGACGTTGGGGTTGCTGAGGAACAGCGCGTCGGGGGACTCGAAGTATGGAGATATGCTGTGGCGGTCGTAGAAGCTTTCGAGGCGCGCGGAGGCGAGTTGGATTTTGTCTTTGCTTGTGCGGGATGGAGGAGCTGGAAGGGCTGGGGGAGCGCAGACGGCGGCGGTTGTGACGATGCCATCTTCAAGTCCTGCGGTGGATTCTGCTCCTGAGACCGCCGTCAGATTGAGCGGTCAGAGTGACGGATGCAGGGGCTTATCTTACCTGCTACTGGGCGCACTATTGGTGTCAAGTCCTGTGCTCTTTGTTCGAGATACCGCAAAGCCGTTTCTCCGGCAATTTGGCTGGAGACGTTGGCCAGTAGTCGATCAGCAATCCCCTGCTGGATGTTGTCCATTGTCTTCACCATCGTGTCTCTGAACTCGTTCTGAAGAGCAATCTTCAGCCTTTCGAAATAGCCCTCCTGACGCATTGCATCGGCATCTCGGTCACGGTCGCGAAGGTCTGCCAAAAATCGAGCATGTTCGTTCTCGCGAATCAGCGTCGAGGCCTGTATTCCTGCAAGCATTCTGGTCATTGCCTTTCTGTGGATCAATTCCGAGAGCTTTCTGATGTCGTCAATCTGCACCTTGAACTCCTCGTAGATGTTCTCGTTGAGGCTCCACAGCATCCGTTTGTGCCACTTGTCCGTGTACCACTTCATGACGTTGATCAGGAATCGGAAGATCTGGCAGTAGAGACGCGCGACGAGCTGTTGGATGGCGACTTCGTCTCTATAAGCCCAGACCTCTTCGTGCACTGCAGTAACAGCATCATTGATCTCGGCCATTGCGCGACAGAAGCACTCTGATATCCGCTCATAATTGGACGACGCCTACATCGGATTAGTTCAAGTTCGCGCTGAATTATTCCCATTTGTCAGACCTTGATCACTACGGTAAGAGCACCACAAAATATTGATGCGTAGTCGTTGCTGGAAGGTAATATTTTCAGGGCGTTTGAATGATTGTCGATAGTGGATCCGACTTTGCGCAAATATTCACGTGCTTTAGCGAATTTGTTGGATTGCGATCGGGCCTCCCACTTAGATTTCACAGTCTCTAAAATGCGGGAGAAATCCTTTAACGATGTTGTGTGCGAGCTGGATACAATGAGATCTTTTGGAACAAATGTCTCGAACTGTTTGACGAGCGCAACCAGCTCTCTAAGCTTCTGGTCGAGATCGCGGAGCTCTTCCTCGTCGCTATACCGGGTTAGTTGGCTATAGCAACAGAATACTTCACAATTCATTACTGATAGACCGGAATGATCTTGTAGAAGAGTTTGAAAGACTGGCACTAACTTTGCAGAACGTCCCCAGCCATAGTTCTTGTTTTTGTCATTGTCCCCCTCATCCCTTCGCTGCTGCTCCTCTACAATCGCGTATTCAAGCTCATTCTCTTGTCTGGAACTGGAGTCGGCCGCAAGACCATCTCTTAGCTTCAGAGCAAAGCCTCTAGTGACCGCGGACGGGTCAAAAGTATTCATTTTGGTAGGGAAAGACGGAGAATATATGACGAACGAGTGCCATTAGGAGGTCAAAGGAAATAGCCTAGGGAAAAGGCCACGCGGGATTTGCGTTCCGACTCCTACGTGGGGTGTGAGGCTGACGGAAGCGGGGTACGGAGCGCATTGCCTCATTCGCTCTTGGATGCGTCACGTTAGGCAGCAACCTCCAGCCTTGCGATTTCAGTATGCGACCTTGCTGCACGCCACACAGCCTTGATTGGTATCAGAGACCATGGCAATATCCTGTACGTAAGCAGAGAAAGTCAAATGCAGACTAGTACGGTTTGCATACGCGTCTATGTAAAGGAGTTCGGTCGCTTGTTTCGCAGCCTCCCGCTCTTCTTACACTAGAGCCAAGCCATGGCCTCAGCAGGGTCGCCAACCGGAACAACAACAGTGGAGAAGTCAACTGTTAGGGTGGGAACGCCAACTGTGGGCAATCCAAATCCAGCAAAAGACGATGGAACAACGGTTTCGGATTCGAGAAACACTGAAAAGCTCAAGTCTGACCAGGTAGGTAATTCGACGGGAATTACTCGTATTCTTCCAACGCTCAATAGATGAGGCTAAATGATGAGACTTCAAAGGAACAGGCAGATGGATTGTCAGAGGCTATTGTCTACAAGGAAGAGTATCGCCAGCGGAACGACGGCAATGTTGTTTGCGTAGAGGATGTGGATCCGAAAACAGGCGGACGGAATGGCCTTAGAAA
Organism: Lasiodiplodia sp. KE8368; assembly: GCA_023087525.1. Classification (NCBI taxonomy): domain Eukaryota; kingdom Fungi; phylum Ascomycota; class Dothideomycetes; order Botryosphaeriales; family Botryosphaeriaceae; genus Lasiodiplodia; species Lasiodiplodia sp. KE8368. The sequence continues at coordinate 144,669 of JAJMYN010000081.1, forward strand.
CGAAAACAGGGTTCTGGAAGTGGTTGATGTTTATTTCACACCTTCAACCGAGAAGCCCAAGGACGGACTGCTGCCTGTTTCGGTCAAGGGTCAATCCTACATCCGAGTCGTATCGCCCTCCGTCATATCTGCTCTTCGACATGTTGTCAACTACTACCCCTCGCAGGACCTCGGTGGAGAAACGGTCATAATCCAGGAACCTTATACAGTCGTGGTCCATCATGAAGAGGAGCTAAAGGAGTACCGCCAGAAGTTTGCACCTGACAACCCCGCAACCGTTACTTCGCCAGATTCTTGTGGAAACCGACTCACATACACGCACGTCGGGGTACTACTCGACTATGTCAACAGCAAGGTTGGTGCTGCCGTAAAGGAAGAGCGAGAGCGGAACGCCCGAGGAGTCACATCGCCAGACATGTGGTGGCTGTCGTTCAAGCCTGGAACGGACGTGTACTACGACGTAGACGAAGACAAAGGATGGAACCCATACGTAGTCAAGTCATGCTGGCCCAGGATGGAAAATGGTCATGTGATAAACTACGGCGTCCAACTCTGGAACTTGGATATCGATTCAGACCGACCAGAGTATCTGGGCCTGAACACAATGGTGGTTAGTTTCTCAGTCCCAGGGCCGGATGAGGAGATGTTCGGCAAAACAATTTTTCCTTGCAGTGTCTTTCCAGATGGCAAAACCATTCGCAGTAAAGAGAGGGACGAGCTCAGGAAGTTCTTTGAAGATAGAGGGCGCATATTTGTGCAGCTTCTCAAGAGAGGATGTTACCAGTTTGAAGGCAGCTCCATTACTCAACCCATCAAGACGGTAGGATTGTGCTCTGCCCTTGCGATTCTGTACACTGACGATATTAGTACAATGGCCTTGTTATGGTAGACGGGCAACAATGGATTTCGGACAAGCATGCATATCCATGGGCAAGAGAAATAGATCTTGATGAAGATCCCAAGCCACCTGCCGCTCGCTCACCGCTGTGCGATTGCGCTAGATGCGTAACTGTCGTTGGAACCGAGCCTGGCCAGCTTATATTCGAAGACTACGACAGGATAACCCACCGGAAAAGGACGACCTTGACCAATCACCAATATTTCCTCTGCAGTAGACAGATGGAGGCCTTTCTCTTCAAGACGAGGGAATGGGGTATGATTGCCGCTGACCTTTGACTACATCGTAATATCCTGCTAACGTAATCTGTAGTCCTTCTCGATGTATCCGGATTCAAGAATCCTGTCTTTGACAAGAAAATGATTCACGATCTAGTCCTCGCTCAGGATACGAAGGAGATGATTGTCGACCTTACGAAGCTCTTTGTTCAGGAAAAGGGCTCGAAAGAGGACTCGACCGACACCGCCAAGTCAGAGAGCGAGATTGACATGTCTGCGTGGTCAGCAGACTTTGTCAAAGGAAAAGGAGAGGGACTCATATTCCTCCTGCATGGAAAGCCGGGTGTAGGCAAAACTTACACTGCAGGTGAGCATTTATCACACGAAAGGGCGAGATACACAGGCTTATCGTCACAGAATGTGTTGCAGCACTCACTGAGAGGCCCTTGCTGTCTTTGACCTGCGCAGATATTGGGACGGATCCAGAAAAAGTGGAAGCGAGCTTGAGGAGATGGTTCAGCATTGCTCAGAACTGGGGTGCTATCATGCTCATTGATGAAGCTGACGTATACATGGAACAGAGGAAGGTGCAGGATCTGGTCCGCAACAACCTGGTCGCAGGCTTCTTGCGTGCTCTGGAGTACTATCAAGGCATTTTGTTTCTCACGACCAACAGGGTGGGTACGTTTGACGAAGCTTTTATCTCACGCATCCACATTACGATCCACTATTCGGCCTTTACGGACGAGAGTCGAGCTGAGGTGTGGGAGTCCTTCTTCCGAAAGCTACAGAGCGAGAGGGAAGGCAAGGTGAGGATCTTGGAAGAGACACGGGACTACGTGACGGAGAAAGAAGTACGAGAGCTCGAGTGGAATGGTCGTGAGATACGAAACGGTAAGGAATCCATTACACATATGATTCCCATGCTAACGCTTTCATTCCAGCCTTCCAAATTGCCGTTGCTCTGGCTCAAGTCGAGAATGATTGTGATGCCAAGGGACGCATCCAAATCAAGCGAAAGCACATCAGGTCCACAGTCCGCATGTCCAAGAACTTCAAGTCCTACCTCAAGGAGTTGTACCAGAAAGACGAGACGCAAAGGGCTGCGGCTTGGGGCCACAGATATGATGCTTTTGGGCAATCATCTGCCAATGAAGGCAACTTCAGGTAGTGCAAAAATGAGACGTAGTGATCAGGGAGAGATAGAAATGGGATTCGTATTTTGTCCTTTACCTACAAACTCTCGTCATCCATTCAGGAAGAGCCAGACAGCCAATCATCTCGCTAGGTAGCTCTCGTCTACCAAGATTAGTAGAAAAGTTTCTCACTCTCTCTGTAATATCCCCAGGTCGTAGTGCTTACAGGAAGTACGCTAGACTACCTAATCATGCTAACCAGTTTAGGGAACCGCTAAGAATCTCACCACAGAGTCCAGGCACCCAGACGGCACAAAACGCCAACGGATAAGTCCTTACACGTGTATTTCCCGTGTAGGCCTGGGGCCGTAGCGCAATGCCAAATAATCCCGCATGGGGAGCCAAGTTTCGGCGCACACACCCGTTCGTTCCCCGAGAGGGCGGCGGCGTTCAGGATACTAGTTCGGCGCCTTCCAGAATTTGCTTTGGTCCCCACGGAGACTCCTCCGCAAGCCCCCTTGAACCCTGAAAATCGCAACGGGCGCCGCCTCTCGTTCCAGATCGTTCCCGCTTCAGTGCCGAGACCGTGGTCGGTAACCCGGCGATCCGGCTCCCATCGGCCTGGTTTTCTTTCTGTGTGTGGTGGTCGGTCTAAGAGAGCCGCAAGCGCGACAAGCCCTTTGCCAACAAGCCTTGCGAGAAGGAGAAAAAAAAAAGGCGACCAAGAAAAAAAAAAGGGAGGATTCGTTAACGGCCACTCCATCGTACGATAAATATTTTCTCTCAAATACGACAACGACTATGTGTTTAAACGAGGGCTCGACGCTTCTTATTATGAACATGCGATCTTGGCATGGTTTTATTATCTGACCACGCCTGAATGATCGCTAATTGCGTTCATTCCAGCTCTCTTTAGCCTTCGAAAAGGCCCCCACGCTGATGGCGTTGTTGGCAGGAGGGGGGTATTTTAGTGCTTTCTTTCGGGTAGCTCAATACATCACCCGTTCACCTCCTCAGCTTCGCGCACCAGCCCCGCTGCACAGCGTGGCCTGGTGGGTTAGGCCCATTCCTCAACACCTCCGCGGACGTGCGAGTCGATTGCTGCTGCTGCAAGCCACACGATCTCCCCCCCCCC